>CM056380.1:80868756-80876122 GCA_029718625.1 Synaphobranchus kaupii
ACACACACACACACACACACACGCACTCCTAAACACATACACACACTCACTCTCTCTCTCTCTCTCTCTCGCACACGCACACACACACAGGCACACGCACACACACACACACACACACACACAATCAAGCGCGCGCGCACACACACACAATCAAGCGCACACACACACACTCACACGCACTCCTAAACACATACACACACTCACTCTCTCTCTCTCTCTCTCTCTCTCTCACACACGCACACACACACACACACAATCAAGCGCGCACACACACACACACACAATCAAGCGCGCGCACACACACACACACACACACACACAATCAAGCGCGCACACACACACACACACACACACACACACACACACACACAATCAAGCGCGCGCACACACACACACACACACACACAAGCATTTCTAAAATACCCAGTCTAAAAATAGGCAGCGAGAGTGAGAGAGAGAGCAGGAGCGCTGCTATTATTATTACATGCACGTCCTGCTCGGGCCCAGCTAAGGAAAGGGAAGAGACTAATGATTTTCCTGGTTCAAGCAATTAAAAAACTATTTGTCACCTGCCAGGCAGCGGAGTTGGCGCCTTGGCAGAGGGTAATATGCAGCCTCCCCTACACCACTCTACCCACACACCGGGCACAGAGGCTCCTGATTTATACGGAGCAGACAGAACCTGAGCTAGCTCTGCCCCATCAGGAGCTCATGCAATATTTAACAGCAGAAGGATTGAAGATATCCTGCTGCCGTGCCGTGCCGGCCCGTGGCGAAAAATAGGAATTTATACTTCTCTCCTTCCCCCAGGAATAGTAACACTCAGACTGCCCCCCTCCCATCGTCCCCCCTGGAGAGAGACTGGGTCCTGAAGTAGATGGAGCAACTGCAGCCGCAGCTTCCAAAAAAAAAAAGTTAAAAAATTCGATCTTCCTGAACCGGCGGTGAAAAGTTTGGGTCTGGATCGAGTCTCCGAGAGCCGGCGTAGCGACGAGGGATCGGAGGCGGAGAGCGCCTCCGCCCCAAAACATGGGCCGCCGTGCGTGACAGCCTTTTAATTGCTTCGTTAAAGTAATGGATTCATTTTCCGTTCGATTAGCTCCATACTGTTGTGATGCTTCTCATCTGCCTTTTCTGCAGGCCAGCGAGGCTTCCAGCCAACTGACAGACTCGCCCGTGTGAGTGTTCTTCACACTGCCTGAGCCTCTGGGCTACACACATACGCACAAGTGCAGTACAAACTTGGGGCTCGAACCCGTATTAAACCCATCTAAGCAGCACACCCATCTCTTATTAGCATCGCAATCCCACCCAGTAGGGCCTTGAAGCATGAATTGTATTGATCACGGAAATACAATACTCAGCAAACCGTGTATTGTGGTAATGATGAGGGTATTTCTGTACTGGCAGTAAGATGGACAGCCTCTACCCATGCAGTGAGGACCCTGCTTTCTCAGTGACTGCACACCATCTCCTCCGAGCCAGTGCATATTTAAGAAGTGAGGCTCCGACATGGGAATGGCGAGTATGTGTGCGTGTGTGTGTGTGTGTGTGTGTGTGTGTGTGTATGAGGGCGGGTGTTTGTGTGTATGGCCCTAGTTCCTCCAGAGCAGGCCGGTCCACCGTGTGCTGTTTCATGCACACATCTGTGTGCTGATCTATGATAAAGCGCATTAACGCCGTGGGATTTAAGTCACCCATTTGCACTCCCTGATCTCCATTCACTGACATCACTCCCCCAGATGTCTCCTGCTTCAGCTCGTCAATATTACATCAATATGAGAGGACAACCTGTCTGTCTCACACTGCACCAGGACAAGCTGTAGACCTGAGACACAGCTCTATATATAACATATTGGGGCAGGGTCAGGCGTTATAGACCTGAGACACAGCTCTATGTATAACACACTGGAGCAGCGTCAGGTGTTATAGCAGACCTGAGACACAGCTCTATGTATAACACACTGGAGCAGCGTCAGGTGTTATAGCAGACCTGAGACACAGCTCTATGTATAACACACTGGAGCAGCGTCAGGTGTTATAGCAGACCTGAGACACAGCTCTATGTATAACACATTGGAGCAGGGTCAGGCGTTATAGACAGACCTGAGACACAGCTCTATGTATAACACACTGGAGCAGCGTCAGGTGTTATAGCAGACCTGAGACACAGCTCTATGTATAACACACTGGAGCAGCGTCAGGTGTTATAGCAGACCTGAGACACAGCTCTATGTATAACACACTGGAGCAGCGTCAGGTGTTATAGCAGACCTGAGACACAGCTCTATGTATAACACACTGGAGCAGGGTCAGGGGTTATAGACAGACCTGAGACACAGCTCTATGTATAACACACTGGAGCAGGGTCAGGCGTTATAGACAGTGAGACACAGCTCTATGTATAACACACTGGAGCAGGGTCAGGTGTTATAAGCAGTGAGACACAACTGTATGTATAACACACTGGGGCAGGGTCAGGCGTTATAGACAGACCTGAGACACAGCTCTATGTATAACACACTGGAGCAGGGTCAGGTGTTATAAGCAGTGAGACACAGCTCTATGTATAACACATTGGAGCAGGGTCAGGTGTTATAAGCAGTTAGACACAGCTCTATGTATAACACACTGGAGCAGGGTCAGGTGTTATAAGCAGTGAGACACAGCTCTATGTATAACACACTGGAGCAGGGTCAGGTGTTATAAGCAGTGAGACACAGCTCTATGTATAACACACTGGAGCAGGGTCAGGTGTTATAAGCAGTGAGACACAGCTCTATGTATAACACACTGGAGCAGGGTCAGGTGTTATAAGCAGTGAGACACAGCTCTATGTATAACACACTGGAGCAGGGTCAGGCATTATAGACAGTGAGACACAGCTCTATGTATAACACACTGGGGCAGGGTCAGGCATTATAGACAGTGAGACACAGCTCTATGTATAACACACTGGGGCAGGGTCAGGTGTTATAAGCAGTGAGACACAGCTCTATGTATAACACATTGGAGCAGGGTCAGGTGTTATAAGCAGTGAGACACAGCTCTATGTATAACACACAGGGGCAGGGTCAGGTGTTATAAGCAGTGAGACACAGCTCTATGTATAACACACAGGGGCAGGGTCAGGTGTTATAAGCAGTGAGAAACAGCTCTATGTGTAACACATTGGAGCAGGGTCAGGCGTTATAGACCTGAGACACAGCTCTATGTGTAACACACTGGAGCAGGGTCAGGTGTTATAGACCTGAGACACAGCTCTATGTATAACACACTGGAGCAGGGTCAGGCGTTATAGACCTGAGACACAGCTCTATGTATAACACACTGGAGCAGGGTCAGGTGTTATAGACCTGAGACACAGCTCTATGTATAACACATTGGAGCAGGGTCAGGTGTTATAGACCTGAGACACAGCTCTATGTATAACACATTGGAGCAGGGTCAGGTGTTATAGACCTGAGACACAGCTCTATGTATAACACACGGGGGCAGGGTCAGGTGTTATAGACAGACCTGAAACACAGCTCTATGTATAACACATTGGAGCAGGGTCAGGTGTTATAGACCTGAGACACAGCTCTATGTATAACACACGGGGGCAGGGTCAGGTGTTATAGACAGACCTGAGACACAGCTCTATGTATAACACATTGGAGCAGGGTCAGGTGTTATAGACAGTGAGACACAGCTCTATGTATAACACACAGGGGCAGGGGCAGGTGTTATAGACAGTGAGACATAGCTCTATGTATAACACACTGGAGCAGGGTCAGGTGTTATAGACAGACCTGAAACACAGCTCTATGTATAACACACTGGAGCAGGGTCAGGTGTTATAGACAGTGAGACACAGCTCTATGTATAACACACAGGGGCAGGGGCAGGTGTTATAGACAGTGAGACATAGCTCTATGTATAACACACTGGAGCAGGGTCAGGCGTTATAGACAGTGAGACACAGCTCTATATATAACACATTGGAGCAGGGTCAGGCGTTATAGACAGTGAGACACAGCTCTATGTATAACACACTGGGGCAGGGGCAGGCTTTTTAATGTCTCCATCAGTCTTTCTCTGCTTTGTCCTTGAGCAGCGCCTCTCCAGGGATGAAGTAGAAAACAGAGAGATCTCAGCTGACAAACACACAGTTTGAGACAGAGAGTGCGTGTATGTGTGTGTGTGAGAGAGAGATGGAGTCAATGCAGGTCCTCTATGTGTGACTGTAGAAGGGAAAAGAGGGTGTGAGAGAGAGGGAGTGTGTATGATAGAGTGACACTGTGTATAAGAGAGAGAGGGCGAATGTGTATGATAGGGAGAGATTGTTTATGAGAGAGAGAGCGGGATAGTGTATATGATAGAGACTGTGTACGAGAGAGAGAGGGAGAGAGAGAGAGAGAGAGAGAGAGAGAGCGGGATAGTGTATATGATAGAGACTGTGAACGAGAGAGAGAGGGAGAGAGAGAGAGAGAGCGGGATAGTGTATATGATAGAGACTGTGAACGAGAGAGAGAGGGAGAGAGAGAGAGAGAGAGAGAGAGAGAGCGGGATAGTGTATATGATAGAGACTGTGTACGAGAGAGAGAGGGAGAGAGAGAGAGAGAGAGAGCGGGATAGTGTATATGATAGAGACTGTGAACGAGAGAGAGAGGGAGAGAGGGAGAGAGGGAGAGAGGGGGGATATGAGACAGAGTGCAAGTGGTATGAATTGCATCTCAGAGAAACACTTTGAATGTGAAATGTGAGGTTTTTGTGAGAGGAATACATTGACGTTGTAAGAGGAGAGAAGGGGACACAGAGGGAGGCGTAATAAGAGGACTTGATGGAAACTGTCACACAGCATTTTACAACTCCAGTTCCTTAAAAGCCAGCCAGCGGAGGCAGCGCTGCAGTTCACACCAGGGTGAGGAAGTGGAGCAAATGGACTTATTCACACGGCTCTTTAGCGCCTCCTGCTGGACCGCATGGTGGACCACATGGATGCAGGGCCGCCTAAGTAAATACCTCATCACAGGCTCCCCGTAAGCTCTTCCCCATCCATGAAAAAGATGGGCATGGCTTCACCAGCCAATAGGATTCATCACAGACTAGGCAAGGGTGTTTTGATTGGTCGGGATCAATCAGTGATTGATAGCTCAACTTTATTAAACACGTTCATAACCTTTCAGTTAGTCGCCCTCCTCATTTCTACTCTACCCCCAACCCCCCCCCCCCCCCCCCCCCCAGGAATTAACAATGTAAACATAGATGTAGATATTTTAAATTGCACAGACCACTTTCTTAATTCCTGTTCAATGAGGTTTCCCGGATGGATGCTTTTTTTAACTCCAAAATCCGAATTGAAACAGCGTGTGCTGCGGTTTTTGGGAAATCAATCTTGTCCGATACACCTATATAGGGTCCCTGCATGCCTTCATCCCAGGATATCTGACTCTGAGTTTGTATACACTACAGTACATATAACCAGCCTTATCTACTCCCACAAATGGCAATGCAACACCTATCTATCAAAGCGCTTCTTGGACCTTCACTGATAAATCAGAAGTCGATAAATGCCATTAGGCAGGCCGGGGGTTATAAGGAACACAAATCACTCTCTCAGGGAGGGGCAGGGGCAATTGTCCACTCAATCTTAATGCCAGCCTTTAAGCTGCATTTCGACTGCTTCAAGACGCATTGTGGGATAGGTGGGGTCACCACAGCTGCCGTGCTGAGGACCTCATTTCAATAATGATCTCATTCTGTGGATTAGTGGGAACCAATGAGCAGTTAGGGCAGTCAGGCATGAAGTGACAGGACGGGGCAGGGAGGGTAATATTGTCCCATACGATCCTAAAGCTGGTGCTGGAATGGCTCACCGCACAGGTGGAGACAGCACACCGCCAAAAAGTCAGGAGAACGACAGTTCAGTTCATTCTCTGCTTTTTAACTTCTTTCCACAATGCTACATTATTCAGCACTCCCCCTCTCACTCTCTCTCTCTCTCATTGGCTATGGAGGAGGAGTGTGATGGTGAAAACCGCAGGACGAAGAGTGGCCTGCTTTGACTGAAAGGCTGGAATTGGCCTCTGTCAGGACACATTAGATTCAGCCTGAAGAAGAGGCCCCTGCCTTCCTCAGGAGGTCAAAAGATCAAAGGTTACGCTTTTTCAATCTAAAACGGTAGAGGTGTGTGGATCTGCCCTCTACATTTGGCAGCACTGAGCCTGGCTTGTCCTCCACGGATGATAGTTTGTGATTGGCTGCTGCATACAGCACATGGGCTGGGGGCGGGGTCACAGTGACCAATCTGGGAGGGGAAGAGATAAGCCTCTGCTGTGCCTGCGCTTCCCTGTGGCTCCTCCCACAGGACTCCTCCCCTTCGCCACACGCCGCTAAGCTACCCAACACAAAGCTGCGTTCAGGTAGAAGTTGAGTCCCGCAACCGTGGTGTTAGGCCCTCGGCGGTTTGTCAAAACTGTAATCACCTGTTACTGAAAAACTGTGAAACACATTCCCGAGGCACATCGTCGGCAGGCCCGAACGGCCCTAAAAAAAACGGTGCTTTATGACTCACGTGGCTCCCAATTAGATCAGTCTAATGGAATTTTGCCTCATAAAAGATTGAGCGGGCGGAATTAAGCGCGTTAACCGCGGCTCACTACGGCTGCAGCACGGCTGTCAGAATACGACCAGGGGGCCCAGCGTGCTTTCGCTTTTTTTTAATGTGGATATTGTTATGTGCAGTTGTCTGCGAATGTTGGCCTACCTCTCAATGGGAAAATAACTGCACAGATTCCCTTAAGTACAAGAGACATATCACCTTCTGGCCTCAAGTTATGCCCTAAGAGGCCAGGAGAAAGACTCGCAGCACCGTTAACCAAGAGAGAAATCCTCCTGCCTAGCACACCAAGCTGAGTGTGTTTCAGAGATTGCCAGATGCTTTTTGTGAATTGTCAGGCAAATGGTACATATATATGGAGCGAGGCATGATGGAATTTTTGGGTGGACTGGCAAGCTTGCAATATTTTTGCACCTATGGATTGTTTTCAGAGCTTTATGCTCTTTCAGCACCATGGACAGCGCTGTGAGTGCAGTACTGTGCTTTCACATGGCAATCTCCCTCTCTCTCTCTCTCTCTCTCTCTCTCTTTCTCTCTCTCTCTCTCTCTCTCTACCCCCTCTCCCTCTTCTCTCTACCCCCTCTTTCTCTCTCTCTCTCTCTCTCTCTACCCCCTCTTTCTCTCTCTATCCCCTCTCCCTCTCTCTACCCCCTCTTTCTCTCTATCCACCTCCTCTCTCTCTCTCTCTCTCTCTCTCTCCCTCTCTCTCTATCCCCTCTCCATCTTTCTGCATCTCTGTGGTGTTGAATGCTCGCTGACTGT
>CM056380.1:80876622-80919122 GCA_029718625.1 Synaphobranchus kaupii
TTGGAAATCGGAGGTCTACAAAAGCGAGATAGCGGTCATGTATTTATTTTTTTCTTCTCCTGTTTTCATGCCCTCGGTTTGGTGGATTTTAAGCTTTGTGAAACAAGATCACATTTTTGCCCTCAGCGATTATCCATTACCATTATCCTGGATGACTAGCATACAGTAGATTGCAATTGACGTATTAAACATTTACACACTGCTGGAATATGCGGTGCAGTGATTCGGGTTAAATCCTGTCCTCCAGGGTTCTGCAGCAGCAGCCTCTCAGGATTCAGACGCACTTCCATCTGGCTACAGGTCTTTATTCCTGACCATCGTGCTTTATTTGAAGCCAGCTGCCCATATGTCTCTCTCTCTGTCTCTCTCATACATATTATTATATATATACACACACAACACACACAGACACACACATGCACACACACATGCACACACATGCACACACACACACACACGCACACATAAGCATGCTAACACACACACACACACACTCTCTCTCACACACATACACACACACTTTCTCTCACACACTACACACTCTCACACATGAACTCTCTCACACACACTCACACACACGCACATATGCACACACACTTTCTCCTTCTCACACACACACTCTTACTCTCTCTCTTCTCTCTCTCTCACACACACACACACACACACACACACAGACTCTTTCTCTCTCACACACACACACACACAGTAGGTATTTCTCATACATGAGCAAGTTATTATTTATGATGATTTCTTTGGCCCCTGAAGGGAGGGAGAGACATGATGAAGAATGCATTGTGTGTTAAGGTGGCCTGGGTGGGTAAGAGGCTCCGCCTCTGTGAGCTCATTCTGTTTCATGATTGGCTTTTGGTCTCTACTCTCAGGCTTTTCCCCCTCCCTCTAATGAGCTGTGGTGGTGAGGTTGGTTTGCTGGACAGATATTGATAAATGATTAACGCTGCAGAAGGTGTGGGCGGCAATGTCCCTCCTTACTCCGCTGAGCGGCTCTGACGGTGAATATTTCATCACTGCGCAGATGTGCCCACGTCTATATCACTGTTTACAGCTCCTCGGCCCCCCTCTATAAACTCTGCCCAATCCCAAATCCCCCCCGCCCGCGGCAAAGAGAGAGAGAGAAGAGAGAGAAATCTATCCAGGCATACCCAATATGACTCATAGATTGTCCAAGGGAAGGGTTCTGTGGAGGTTATTGATCTAAGAACAAGATGTGTACAAGCACAGCATATGCAGGTATCAACCTGCCTGTCTTTCTGCTGCTGCCTTTGCATCCGTCTTGACTGTCTCAACTGACTGGTTCTCTTCTCTTCTCTCTGCCACACTCCTTTTCTCTCTATTTCTCTCTCCCTCTCTCACACACACACACATGCGCACACACTCTCTCTCATTCTCTCTTTCACTTTCTCTCACTCTCTCTCTGACTCTCTCCCCATATCTGTCTTCCCCTCTTTCTCTCCCTCTTCCCCATCTCTTTTTTCACCCCCTCCCCCATCTATCTCTCTCTCTCTCCCTTCAGTGATTTTAATCATTTAGTGGAGATGGGTGATGCGTGTTGTTTGATGGAAGTTCTTTAGAAATGCAAAAACCTTTCATGCCATGTCCAGACAGGCCTGTTTGCCAAACTGTCTAATAAGAAACTTTAGTCTGTTATCATGAGGAACTAAAGCCTGTGATGTTTTTCACTCCATAGTCCTGTGCAGCAGCTTTATTGTCAGCAGAAGCCTATGCCTGGATGATTGTGAAACAGTACCCCTCTCTGTTTGGGGGTGCATTCCCAGCTCCCCCTCTGCCCACTTATTCTTATTTCCTTACAACGGGGGGGGATTATAGCCTAGCAACAGCAGTCCGTACATTAGTTTGTTTCTTCTGGACCCTGAAAGTAAGTAGGAGTTCTATTGGGATTAAAATGCAGCTAACCTACACGGATGCATATCATTTTGCAGCAATTAAGCCGGCGCTCTGTCACATTAATTTGTGATGGTGCTAAGTGACAGATAATTTAACTGTTTGGCTTACTGCATGTTGCCTGCAGAGTATATCAGCGGCACAGATTGCATATGGACTGTAGTCTCAGACCAGTGGGCTTGCAGAGCACGGAGTGACAAGTATAGTTTTCTCTGCCTTTTCCACAGTAGTTGCATCGCACATAAGGCTATAGTCAAACGTGTGGTGATTACCAGCTGCCTTTGCCAACTGTCTTCTGCCATTTTGTGCCTCCGTACAATAGCATCTCTCTGATGAGTGTCGCGTCATGACGACCCCCAACAACGAGATTCAAGAACATACACACCGCTTGGGACTCACACATGGCCTGTACACACACACACACACACACACACACACACTCGCACGTACACGCACCACACACACACACACACACACACACACACACACTCTTTGAAAAAAAGCTCTGAAAGGTTTTTTTGGCTTGTCTTCTTAGGGGAACCCTTTTTTGTTCTTTGTGGAACCCTGTATGGTAGGTGTGAAAAGTGTGAAAGCTCCCAGATTGAACCCTTGCCCGACAAAGAACCTTTGAACTGGATATGGTTCCTCTATGGAGACATAGGGGAACCTTTTAGAACCCTTCCTCCTGAAAGTATAGATAGGGTTCCTCTATGGAGACGCAGGGGAACCTTTTGGAACCCTTTTTCCTGAAAGTATAGATAGGGTTCCTCTATGGAGACGCAGGGGAACCTTTTGGAACCCTTTTTCCTGAAAGTATAGATAGGGTTCCTCTATGGAGACGCAGGGGAACCTTTTGGAGCCCTTTCTCCTGAGAGTGTAGAACCCTTTCTCCTAAGAATGTAGATAGGGTTCCTCTATGGAGACATGAGGAAACCTTTTGGAACCCTTTCTCCGAAGAGTGTAGATATGGTTCTTCTATGGAGACACAGGGGAACCTTTTGGAACCCTTTCTACTGAGAGTATACCTGTCACACTGGAGCATTACATTTCAGTTTCTAATCAGACCTTATCTTATCTAGAGTGACTTGCTCAAATTACAGCTTCCACACACAGCTGGATAGTTTACTGTGACCATTCAACTTAATCACCTTGCCCCAGCTGGCAATTGAACCCGCATCCCCAGTTCCCTAACTATTATACTATGCTGCCACCCTTGATGCCCGCTATATTGCATGTATCACCATGAATGTTTTTCTCCTCTCATAAGTAAGTATTATGCCTAGGTAAGTTTGCATTAAGGAAGGTTCATTTACAGCCAGTAATTAGTGTAGGCTTTAGTGTAACAATCAAGCTACGGGGAACACTATGGCTTAATTGTTTCGGCAATAATGTAAATGTTTTATTGCACTCTGAGTAGTCATTCTTTTTCTCTTTTTTTTTAAAATGCAGATGTCTTTAATGGTTCCTAAACATAACAAATATGATTGTACAGACTGTATGATTCAGTGGCCCAGTATCTGTTTTCCGTTTACTGTCGTGTATGAAGCATGCAAGCGGTGTTAGGTTCTGCAAGAAGAGAACGTTTTAGACGGTGAGACTGAACAGAGCTGTCGTTCCCGTGGAGGTGACGAGCCCGCCTGAAGTGCCTTTAAAATGCAGCGGCGTTGGCGATACGCAGACGAAGGGCTTAATGTCGCCAGATGCGGAATTTGTCTGGAGGAGAAACGGGAAGTAAATGGGATTTCACCTCCACGCAACCGGCGTTTGGCGGGTCGGGGGGGGAGGCACTTTAATGCAAAGGCAATTACGCTCCTGATGTTAGATTCCCCATACCTGAGAATTGGAATTTCATAATGACAAGTGCAAATAAAGCGGCGACTATAGGGGATGGTGAAAAACAATGAGAAACGGGCGAAGAGACGGAGAGATGCAGAGAGCTTAATGGAGAAGGATGGAGGGAGGAGAAAAGAAAGACGGGATCAGGGAAGGCAGAGAATGAGAGTCAGGATGAAGGGGAAGTTACTGGGGAGATGACGAGCGCAAGAGATGGAGTGTGAAAAGAGAATGTGAAAGAGGAGGGAGGAGAGCGCGTGAGAGAAAAAGCAAGAAGAGGGAGAGAGAGGAGAAGCAAGAGATGGAGAGAAGAGTGAGAAAGGACAGGGAGAGAGAGAATAGGGAGAAAGAAGAGGGGGAGAGAGAGAAGAGAGAGAGAGAGATGAGGGAGAGGGAGAGAGTAGAGGGAGAGGGGAAGAGAGAAGAGGGAGAGAGAAGAGGGGGAGAGGAGAGAGAGAGGGGGTGAGAGAGAGAAGTGGGAGAAAAGGAGAGAAGAGGGAGAGAGGGAGAGAGAGGAGGGAGCTGGCACTGGATGAGAACAAGCCTGTGCACTGAGGTAATGGCAGTGATTCATAGCCCCTGGCTCATCTCTGGCGACCAGGCTGCTGTGTGAAGATTAGATTTTAATACACAGCCAGCTCTGACTCTTCATTGCCTGCAAATAATCACAGGGAAAGCAAATGAAGCATTATTGTAATAAAATGTTAACCTATTATCCAGCTAAGGCTTTGGAGAGGGGAAGGAAGGTCCTCACTATTTCCACTAAAGTTGAATTAAGTGCAAATTAAGGAGAGAATACTCATAGATTATTATTACTCATTTGATTTGAGACTTTTATTTTTGCATGTCATGTCTTTGTTACATTTTTTGTGTTAAATTAAGTTATAATTTCATTTCAGAAACCATTAAAAAAAAAAACAATTATAGAATATAAGACTTAGTGTGACAGGGCTCGGTCCAGCGAAGGGAGGCGGGCCAGTCTGGGGCACACCTATTGGT
The DNA here is from genome assembly GCA_029718625.1 of Synaphobranchus kaupii. Lineage (NCBI taxonomy): Eukaryota > Metazoa > Chordata > Actinopteri > Anguilliformes > Synaphobranchidae > Synaphobranchus > Synaphobranchus kaupii. The sequence continues at coordinate 80,881,375 of CM056380.1, forward strand.
TGTGTTGGCACACACACACCTGGGTTGCATTTGCAAATCAGCCGAGGGCTTAATGGTGTGCTTCATTCCACGGTGGGAGCTGAGACCAGAATTCGCACACGGTGAGAACAAGGGCGAGAAAAGGAGGAACGGAAAAGCTGAAAAGCCTTCGCTATGTTCTGTTCATTTTGTCATGGTTAATTTAGTTTATTATTTGTGCTCGGAACCCGTGAGAGGTGAAGGTGAAGATTTCCATTGATTTGTTTGTTTGTTTAGTTAATGAATGCACTATTCGTCCTCTCTTGAAAACCGGAATAGCCGACTCTCCCTTGGTCAAACAATTGTCTCCGTCCCAGGCATGTCACCTGGCATGTGACACTGGCATGGCTTTTTATACAGGAGTCTATATACACTGCATGGCTTTTTATACAGGAGTCTATATACACTGCATGGCTTTTTATACAGGAGTCTATATACACTGCATGGCTTTTTATACAGGAGTCTATATACACTGCATGGCTTTTTATACAGGAGTCTATATACACTGCATGGCTTTTTATACAGGAGTCTATATACACTGCATGGCTTTTTATACAGGAGTCTCTATACACTGCATGGCTTTTTATACAGGAGTCTATATACTGCATGGCTTTTTATACAGGAGTCTATATACACTGCATGGCTTTTTATACAGGAGTCTATATACACTGCATGGCTTTTTATACAGGAGTCTATATACACTGCATGGCTTTTTATACAGGAGTCTATATACACTGCATGGCTTTTTATACAGGAGTCTATATACACTGCATGGCTTTTTATACAGGAGTGGCTATTCCAGATAGAGGGACGTCATTTATGAATCATCCAGCACTTCAACTGTACATTAAAGCTGACATTACACTGTCATAAACGTGGCATAAAACCTTTTATAACTGGTCACAACTGCAAATTACAAGGTGACGTCATTATACTGACATAACATATACTGCAATCTCTTTGTAACAGTTCTTTTGAAAACTTGTCAAATTTGCTGCACACATTGCGACAGTGATATGATGCTGTCACAAGCTGTAATGTTCTATCATGGCTGGTAATAACAGGTCTTATGCCATGATTATGGCAGCATTGTGCAGGTCATTTAAAAGCCATTTATTGGGTGTGCGATCGGTACTGCACTTTTCTTTTTAAATTCCTGCCAATAAATCCATTCTAAAAGAATTTATTATTTTTTTTCAGATTTTTCCCTTTTTTTTCCCAATTTGGTAGCCAATTGGACCCTATGCAATTAAATTGCCCCATGTAGCGACCGCTAGAGAATCGCCGTTACAATCCCTTTGTCCGGTAGCAGGAAAGAGGGCGCCACATCCTCTTCAGGGCGTGACTCCTCAAGCTCCTAACCGTGATTCCAGCTCGCCCAGGGCTATCTTATGTGTGACAATTCTCTCCGAGTCCCTCCCCCCACCACGGGAGCAGCCGCCAATTGCCACTCCCTCAAGGCACCGGTCATACTCGGGTCTGGCAGGACCGGGGATCGAACCCCCGATCCCCGGGCGCAACCGCACAGACAGAAAGTCTGCGCCTTTGTCCATTGCACCACCACAGTGCTCCTAAAATTATTTATTGTTCCAATTAAATGTTCACACGGTAATTATAATTGCATTTTTAGTAGTATCTCCAAAAAAAAGCTCAAGGTGCCCTTTAAATCCCATCAGATTTCCAACAACAGGTAGAGCGGGCTTGTGTTTTTTACACAGCATATGGAAGGAGAGATGAGTTAGGAGTAAGTTTGTGATTGACGTGATCAAAGCATCCCCTGGTCCATGGGGCTTCACCCAGGGTAAAACACACTCTACTCGTTGAGTGCCTTGATGTGGGTAATTGATCTTTCCCAGATAGGCAGATTTAAACGTCATTTTGAGTCTGTGTAAATTACTTCATTTCCTCCCCGGGAAAGTGCGGCAAACACACAACAAGATGCCTCGGCATCCGTAATTTACGGCGCGAACGCCGTCGCCTGACAGCTTTAATGTCCGTAGACGAAGATGCCTGGTTTTCCATGACAATTCATGGCTTATGAGTCTGCTTTCCATCTGAGAGCTTGCTTTTAAGCCCGGCGAGCTGCGCATGCTCATGATTTCCTATCAGGGCTCGCTGCGAAGGGGCTTTATTTAGCAGGCTTGAGCTGCGCTGTAGTGCCGGTCTGTTTATTCCCCAGCACCTGTGTTGCATGTCGGTGAATAACTTGGATTTGGCGGAAGAGGGCGATCCCAGGACTGTGCCCCGTGGCTCTTCCTCGGTGACCGGTGGGCGGACTTGAAGTGGCATCCCCTCCTCGGTTACCAAGGTTACGGGATTGGCAACTGCGTCCTCTCCGTCCGCTGTCCACACCGCGCACGTCCCTCAAATCCCCCCGCATGGAAGAGAGCGCTAGTCATTGTTCTCAATCGGCCTGCCTGTCGATGGAGGGGTCGGCTGTTCTTCTACGGCGTGCCCCGTTAAACTCATCCCTCCTTCCTCCTACTCACCCCCCCCCTCTCATCTCTTTCCTCACTGATAAGGGACCGGCCCCCCCCCCCACCTCCCAGCCCCCTCGGAGAAGGAGCAGCGATGAGTGAAATCGGAGCTTCTTTTTCTCAGGCCCGCGTGTCACCTCCCCGTTAGCAGGTGTGTTCGGCAGAGACAGGCGAGGAGCTCAATACTGACTGGATAATAGTCACAATAAAACTGTAATTGAAAGATATGTTATCGCGACTGACTCCTCGCAGGGTTCGCGGGGGCTGAAGCGGTATCGGCGTGACACTCTGCTTAAAAGGAGAAGAAAAGGCAGCCTATTTAATTAAAAAATATCGCTCAAAGGAGCTACCAAAAACTTCAGGCTTTAAGGCCCGTTCTTCTATCAGGTCTGGTGACATTGACGAAGAGAGCCCCCGGTTGTGAGTGCGAAAGCGATCTTTAACCGCGCCGACGTACTGCCAAAGTCATAAACTTTTGTGAATTTCTGCTCCCCAATCTGCGGATTGCGGAATTTGTTTAAACTGAAGCCCTGAAGGTTTCAAGCAAATGTAGAGTCCTTAAAAAGGACCGGATCTATGGTCCTTTCATGGTGCTGAGCTGATGTCGGATGAGTGTTGCTGAATTTAAAGCTGCTGCCTGAACCAGCATTCTGGTGTTTGCTGGTATTACCCTTGTGTGGGTAATCCAAGATTTTAAAACTCTGCAATTTAAACCCAAATTCAATCTAACCTAACATTAAGCATGTAGTACTTCACTTTTCTTTGTTGCACACAGCACATTGTAGTTTAAGTAGCGTAGTGATGTCGGCTAGTAAATATTATCCTTCCCTTCAGAGTTCTCCTGATGTCGGATCAAGCATTTCCTCCTATTAGCATTAGCGTTCACAATTAGCAATTAACACCGTCCAAGTAGAGAACCTGGTCCTTGGTGCTTCCTCATCAGGATGTACGTTGGCAGTCGGCGCTGGACATCCACAGTCCGTGTGCTTCCCACCCCCCCCCGCCTCCTTTTCGAACGCCCGGCATCGTTCTGAGAGCTTGTGCTCTTGTCATGACAGCTGCAGTGTTGGAGATGTCCACAACCCCCCCCCATTCCTGCTCAATCATGCACAGTACCATTCCCAAATAGATTTACCAAATGATTCTGTTTCAGAGGAGGGGGGGGGGGGGGGGCAGAACGGCTGGCTTAAAAAAATAGTCAGAAAAAAAAAAACCTGGACTGGATTTCTACTGCTCATTTAAGACCCTTTTGAATTACTGCCACTCGATCTGCCTACAGCTTATTTTTATTAGCGCTTTGACAGTGCAGTTAGTGCTGGGATTACGACTACAGCATTTCTTTTCTACTTTTTAAATATATATATATATATTTAAGGTCTGAAGCAGGGCTACCATTTGAACATTGCAGTCACGTTCTCCTCTCCCACTCTAACATTAATAAATGCAGTTATTTCTTTGAAATAAAAACAAAACAAAACAACCTCAGCATGTTTCATGTTGCTGGTCACAAATTAAGAACGGAAGGTGTGGCAATTAAAGATGTATATCTTGCCAATTACCATTCTCTTTTATTCATGTAGCCAGATTTTTCTAACTAATTTGCGAGAATTGGTATTATGATCATTCAAATTCAAAATACCAATGAATCACTTATTATTGCGGTAGCGACTTTTGCTTTACTGTTAGTGCTACCCCGTTAGGAAAGAAATTCACTTGTCTCAGTGGCTTTGAGCACCACTCTCGTTAAGGATTATATTTTGTCTTTTTTCATCTTGCTCCAACTTAATTTTGTTTTTCAAGCATTTCTTGCTTTTGAGTGTCTGTTGATCATTATTGCTGTAGTTAAATGTACACGTCTGCCACAATAGGGCTTTTCAAAGTGAGACAAAGTGTGAACACGAACCACATCCCAATGTGCTGTATCCATCATTGTCTCAAAGCATATCTCATTACATCCGATTAGCAAACGAATCCGCTCGCTTGCAGGGAGTGCAATATTTCAGCTGTCCAATCACAGTCCGTCACGTCCGGTGACTCGAGCAGAATTGACCAGTAAAGTCTCTTTGCCAGGTCCTTAATGCTGGTCACAAAAGGTTGGCCATTAAAAAAAGACATTGGGGTTGCGGAGGCATTGCGGAGGATGTTGTGAATGGATTGGGGGTGAAGCGCCCCTCATTAAAGGCGCTCTCGCAGAGGACGTGGCACAGGACCGCTGCAGGGGCCTGGCTGCGCGTCCCCAAAAAGACGCGGCAGAGACGGCTGGCTGTTTAGGATAAACCCCCCACTGTTCCCTGGGGCCCCCCTGTGTGCCGTCCTCATGCTGGAATGGACTGGGGAACATGTGGGGGAGGAGGACGGGGTATTAGATTTGTCACTGTATTAGATTTGTTTACTCAAAGCTCCCTCCTCAAACTGCACAGTATTGCTTTTGTTTGTACCCCCCCCCCCCCCCCACCCACTTCTTCCATTCTTCTGAATTAGTGGGGACATCTCCACGACCAACTGCTACTGAAGCGCCAATCCCGCCATCCTGCCACACTTCAAAAGGCTGCAAATGCGCCAGCGTCGAGATCGATGTTGCTGAGTTTCTTCTTTTTTTTCTTCTTCTAGACCCTGTTGAAGTCTAGGTTTCTCACAACTTCCCGAAACTTCACAACTTCAAAACGTAGCCTTGCAACAACCCCCACCCAGCCCCCAGCCCCACCCTCTCAAAAATGCGTTCGTTCAAAGCTGCCCTCGAAAATGAAACGTCACAGAGAGCAATTTTTAATGGGGCTGAGCGGGCCATAAACCAGCGGGGGCATTCACTCGTACTCTCATATGAAGATTGAAGGTTATGATTCATAACTGAAATTCCTCCATCTCCGGGATATGGAGCTCTCTCCAGGCCGCTGAAAACGTCCTGCCTTCAACGTGTGAAATGAATCGGGGCATTATTTAACCAAATTAATGCACGGACGGGCTTTCTTGTGTAAGGCGCGGCCGGGTCGGCCTCCTGTGAGGCGGGCGAAACAGCTCCCACGCCGGGCCTCGCTGCGCGTCTCACACGGGACACGGGAGAATTGAGGTGCCTGTGGGGTGACCTCCTGGGTAATGAAAGCCCTAATAAATAAATACATCAGCGCGGCGTGCGCTCTGCATGTGTGAGGCAGCCGGGCCCCCTGGATGCTCCTGATCTCTGGGCGGAGAGCCTGCTATCGGTGGCCCCCCGCTGATGAATGTGTGGCTCGCCTCCGGCTGACAGAGATGGATGTGACGGCCTCCTCACGCTGGAGGGGGGCAGGCCCCCGGCTAAATCGCTGTGGGGGGGGGGGGGGGTTTGCATAGGAAAACACGTGACCAGGGCCCGTTCTCCAGTAAGAGACCAGGCCAGGCGAAGGCCCCCCACCCCCGCCCCCGGTAGGTAGGCCGGCTGGTCTGGTGTTCACTAGGACCACCCCCTCCTTTATCTTCCAAACCTGAATGAAATAGGCAGTTTTTCCAGCGTTGCGTACACTCTTATACACCCCGGTTTTACTGCTCCAGTGGTGGTGGAGGGGAGACGATGGGTTGGTGTTTTTTTTTTTTGTGGGGGGGGGGCGGGGCAGTCTGTAGTGGGACGTGCCTCCATCTTCAACAACCATGTCGCCAATAAAAGATCCTCTACATCTGGAGTCAAGGGGTACGCTGGAGAGACAGGTCTCAATCTCAACGCTTGTCTGAAGGCCAGCTCCTGGAGTGTAGGCCAGGAGTAGAAATTCATCACCCCCCCACCAGCACCACCACTCCCCCTTCCCCACCGACTGCAGCTGCCTGCCGTCCCCTTTTAGCCAAGAGCAAAGCCATTCGATGAGCTCCGACACTAGGAAGGCCCATTACAATAAACATGTAGGGAAGCGAGTCAATGGCGAACAGAGATGATTAAGAGGCTTTCTGTGTTAACACAAGGTGGTATTGGTTTCTATTGAACAGCTCTCCTTTTCACTGTTCAGGCTCGGAGACAGCGTTCCTCCCGTCTGAGCAGGACCGAGGCCCGGTTATTAATAGACTATTGATCAGTATTGACCTCTGGCTCCCACAGCACGCGGGATACAATGAGCGCTCGTTCCCTGTGTGTAGCGACGTCATATCTTTTCACTTTGGCTCGATGACACGTTATTATGAGAAGGTCCAAGAGGTAACCAGCCGCCTTGCAGTGTGTGCAGAAAGGCTCGTATATATATTTTATAGGGTTCACTCGGAGCTCACTTCTAAAGACGGCTCTGAGTCACAAAGCCGTTGAAAAGAAAGTTGAGAAGAACTCAAGAAACAAGGCTGACCCGGGCCAGGCGCTGACGAGCACAGCTGAAAAACAACGCTACTACCGCTGCTCTGCTACAATGTTCAAAACCATGGGGGAAGGGGAGTGCAAAAAAAAGCCAAAAAAGAAACACAACCAATTTAATGGTGGCAGAGTAGCATAATGGTGAAGAAACTGGGCTTGCAACTCTAAGGTTGTAGTTGGGTCACTGCCGTGGTACCCTTGAGCAAGGTCCTTAACTTGAGCTGCTTCAGTAAAAACATCCAGCTGTATAAATGGAGGGTCTCTCTGCTATATAGCTAAAATGTGACTGCGGATTTAATAGCAAAGCCATGATAAAGAGACAAGCCTGTGACATCACCGTAACGGCAGCCTCACCACAGTGCCTGTTGACCCGAGCTGGTTTGATCAGAAACCAGGCGCGTGGAGACAGCGCACTCTTCTACAACTCCAAAGCTCACATGAAGCCAAATTAAAAACTAAATAATAAATGAGAAACCTGGGGATGAGACGGTGTAGAGGAGGGGGGGGGGGGGGAAGAAATGTGCGCACGTCCGTCCGGGCAAAACGGAGGTTACCTTGTAATGGGCTTGTTTACAAGTGAGCATATTTGTAGAGGGAGTTGATAACGACGGTTGGAGCTGGGGCGAGGGAGAAAAAGACGTGGAGCTCTGGAGATGAAAGCAGCGGCTCCTCAATTAGGCCTCGCTGCTCGCTCACGTCTTCACCGGTGAAACGGCTCCCTGTCGGCGCGCGCGCTCCGGAGGTGTACCGCGAGGCCGTCGCGTCTGCCCGCACGCGCTCCGGAGGTGTACCGCGAGGCCGTCGCGTCTGCCCGCACGCGCTCCGGAGGTGTACCGCGAGGCCGTCGCGTCTGCCCGCACGCGCTCCGGAGGTGTACTGCGAGGCCGTCGCGTCTGCCCGCGCGCGCTCCGGAGGTGTACCGCGAGGCCGTCGTGTCTGCCCGCGCCGAAGCCTTCCCGCAAGGGCCGGCGCGTGGAGAACGCGAGCGGCAACTCGGCGCACAAAATAACGCAATTAAAAAGCTCGGTTTACGGTCATCAAGGAAACCGCGTAGCCGCATTGGCATCTCAAGGTGAGGTGGACGCGGCGAACGCTTGCTCTGCGATCGCCCTCCTCTGGTTTGCAAGGAGCGGGGATTTGCATTGATTCTAGCGACTGGTATATCTTAAATGAGCTGTGGTGGTGATCTGCAGTGATTTCCCCATGGAATTAGTCTCTTTAGTGCACACGAACAAAAAAAGGAAATTAATGTAGATAGATTGTTTGTTCTCGTTCGCTGTTAAGTATTTGTTCTTCATCTGTGTGATCTTTCATTTAAATAACAAGTCAGTCGTGCACTTCTATCGCTCTCTTTCCCACAGTAAACACTGGCTGTCACTAATGAGTGATTTAATTATCGAAGTTGCTTTGTTGGATAGAGAAGAGTAGAGAGCATTTTTTTTTTGAGGTTTTAATGGGTGGTGGTAATGACAAGCGTAGACATTGTACAGTCTGCGTAGTGAACCCCTATCTGCATATCAAAGACTCGCAGGTACCCCGTTGGGGAATGCACATAATTCCAGCAATGCCTCCGAGTCTTAGCGGGAGCCGTGCTACCCTTAATAAATACTAAGTACCAGCAATATCAAAAACTCAGTACAGCTCACTCCAATTCAGCCCTTAAACGGCTCTGTGGGTGGTACTATGAGAGAGCCTCCTGAAAAACAGGAGGATATACAGTATATATTTTGGATTGGAATATATCAAACATTAATACAGCACTTTTAAGGGTCATTATAATGATTTATATTCTTGTAGCATCCAACTACACAAACTTTTTATAGTTTTTTTCTTGGAGTGCCATTCTACTTTTCATGCTGCCTATTTGACATGCTAAATTATATTTTTTAAGGAATAATGATGTTTTCCTTTACGCAGCAGTCTTAAGTGCTTAAGTTACAGCAGTTAAGTAAGCTCCACTGTGGCCCTCAGAGTTTTGGAGGGACTGAGGGCAGGGCAGGGCCACTTCTCTGCCTCATGCCTGTCCCAGGCTCTTAATGCAGTCTCTCAAAGTCACACTTCCACAGATTCTCCTGTCTCTTGGTTCTTATTCTCTCTTTCTTGCCGCCCTCCACTGACTCCGTTTGACTACTTGATGATAGAACCCGCACTCTCCCAGTCAGTGGAGACTGTCAGACCGCTGGATATACGGCGGAAGCTTCTACACATCCACGTCTCATGAAACTTTCAGGGCCCTCTGCAGTCGGCCGGGCTGTAAGCGAGAGGTGTTTAGGGTCCTTTCTGGAAACGGTGCGCTCCTTCGGTGCCGGGCGCGGACGGCGAGCCGAGGAAACGGCGATGATGGACGCGCGGGAGGAAATGGAAGCGAACGGAGAGGGGAGGGGGGGGGAGTTAATCACCGAGCTAATGCTGCTCTCCATCATCGTTTCCCGCACCTTCGCCGCGCGCTGTGGCGGCTCGCCATTTTCCGCCGCCACGTTCACGCTGAGCCTCCTGTCAATACAGGAACGGCAATCCGGCTTGATCCTCCGGCATCCCGTGTAATACTCTGGCCCTGATATCTCGGGCCAGGCCCGGGCGTGTTTCAGAAAGGCCTGCTTGTGATGGAGGAGCGAATAAGGGGATGCTTACCTGAGACCAGAAGAAGGGAAGTATGAACATGAGATTCATCTCTGGAAATATGGTATTCAGCAGATCCCAACCCCCAGATACCCCCCTGCCCCCAGAAAGCCCAATGCGTCCTAATCTTCACGCAAACCCCTCTCAATGCATATTGGAACAGCCCAACGCTTCCTAATTCTGCTGATAGTCACCAAACCCTCACTAGAACTGCATTACTTACAGGCAGGCAGAGGAAATAACATCTGTCGTCTTTTTTTGTTCTTTTGTAAATGGTGGTAACGTCTTTGGCGAGCTGTGATTTCCCACGTGCAGGAAAGAAGTTTTCTCCGTAGCGACGCCATGCTCATACCTACCGTGGGTGCCGTTACCGAACGTTGGAAACATTACGACTCAAATTCATTTCTATTTTAACCCGGAGGAGGGGCATGTGCCAGCAGTCTCTCCACATAGCACACCCCCCCACCCCTCAAAAAAAAGCCTCCTTTCTTTTCACTTTTAGTAATCGATACTGTCACTTTGAGAAGGACAGCAGTGCCAGCGTGAAGGCTTTGCCTGGGGCCTCCTCTTTGTGCCGTTTTGGAGCCGGGGTCCTCGTGTTCCCCTGGCAGTGGCGGGGGGAGGGAGGGTGCGCTGTAACTGAAGGTTTTGAGGCAGACGGAGCCCCGCCGGAGTAATGGGAGCGTGGGAGGGGCAGTGTAGAGCAGCAGTGGCAGTGTAGTGTAATTGTTAGGGATCTGCGCTTGTGAGTACCAGGTTATAGGTGGAGTAATGGGAGCGTGGGAGGGGCAGTGTAGAGCAGCAGTGGCAGTGTAGTGTAATTGTTAGGGATCTGCGCTTGTGAGTACCAGGTTATAGGCGGAGGAATGGGAGTGTGGGAGAGGCAGTGTAGAGTGGCAGTGTAGTGTAATTGTTAGGGATCTGCGCTTGTGAGTACCAGGTTATAGGTGGAGTAATGGGAGCGTGGGAGGGGCAGTGTAGAGCAGCAGTGGCAGTGTAGTGTAATTGTTAGGGATCTGCGCTTGTGAGTACCAGGTTATAGGTGGAGTAATGGGAGCGTGGGAGGGGCAGTGTAGAGCAGCAGTGGCAGTGTAGTGTAATTGTTAGGGATCTGCGCTTGTGAGTACCAGGTTATAGGTGGAGTAATGGGAGCGTGGGAGGGGCAGTGTAGAGCAGCAGTGGCAGTGTAGTGTAATTGTTAGGGATCTGCGCTTGTGAGTACCAGGTTATAGGCGGAGTAATGGGAGCGTGGGAGGGGCAGTGTAGAGCAGCAGTGGCAGTGTAGTGTAATTGTTAGGGATCTGCGCTTGTGAGTACCAGGTTATAGGCGGAGTAATGGGAGCGTGGGAGGGGCAGTGTAGAGCAGCAGTGGCAGTGTAGTGTAATTGTTAGGGATCTGCGCTTGTGAGTACCAGGTTATAGGCGGAGTAATGGGAGCGTGGGAGGGGCAGTGTAGAGCAGCAGTGGCAGTGTAGTGTAATTGTTAGGGATCTGCACTTGTGAGTACCAGGTTACAGGCACTGCCGTTGTGCCCTTGAGCAGCAAGGTGCTTAACCTGAATAGAGTCAGTAAAATATCCAGCTGTATAAATGGATCGCATGTAAAACACTGTTGGTCAGTCTGGAGCGGAGCGTCTGCGAAATGGAAAATTTATTTACTTATTCTTCCTTGTTTAATGGTTTGGTTCGGAGCGGGTTGTCGAGGCACGTCGTTGCCGAGGTGGACGCTCCCGCGGCGGCATAAGCGGCTTTTGTTCCATTTCTCTATGTAATTTATAGAGTAACAGGGCAGACCAGTTGCTATGGCGGCGCATCACGTCACATGGACTGTCCACGCGCGTTCCGCTGCTCTCGGTCCCCCCTCTGCATACACGCGTGACCTTGAGGCGAAAGTCAAAAACGTTTCATTAGGCGAGTCGAGGGAGGGGCGAGTGTGAGAGTTAGCTGAGGCTGCATTCTGACAAATGATCCATTGATCATTTACCAGATGTATCTGACTCCAAGCTGAAATTGAGTATTCTTGGCAAAAGTGTCAAATATATGATAATGAACGGCACGGAAAGATTATAGCCCGACGTGCATGCTAAACCTTCTGCAAGTCTGCGGTACTCGCAGGGCCAAATGAACCCCTTTCCCAGAGTTTTACTCGTGCGCGGAGCAACCCTACAGCTACACCTCTGTGTGAGGGAAGGTGGAGCTACTCTGGCCTCGGGCAGAAGCTTCAACCGCCAGCTCCTGTCATGATTTAATTTCTCGGAGGGTCGGAACCCCAGTTTCGTGCTCTTTCAGATGAAGACGATAAGAGCAGAGGCAGCCATTCATGTTTTATAAAGTCGACTTCACTTACCGACCCCCTCACCTTGGTGGAATGGTGGAATCGATTCCTCCCGCTGAGGGGTTGGGTTGAATTAGCAAAAATGCATCAATCCATTAAACTCTGTGATTCAAAGAGAACCAAAAGAGAAAAAGACTAATGACACCAATAGAGTATTTTACTTGTAGAAGTAAGAAATAACCCGGGCTCGGTTTTTCACACGGTCAGCGCTTGCAAGTACAAAAAAAGCCCTGTATAATTTAATGCAGAGTCCTCTGCATCGATTTGATTGGCTTCTCCCAAAGGCCTGGCTTTTGTACTGTGTGCTCACTAGAGGCTGCAGGGTTGACATGCTGTCCTTGTCCTACAGTCCCCACCTGTCTCCTTCAGCCAGTATAATTGGGCCTGATCTGTGAATGGCGATTTATGAATTTATGGAGCGTGGACCGACTTGTTCAACTGCTCAACAGCATCTGTACAGGACAACAGGGTTCAAAGTGTGACGTTGTGATGGGCGACCGTGTTATCGGAAAGAGCCGGTGCTGCTTCCCTATAGTCAGGGGAGACGGGTGAGCACAAGCAGGCTCCTTGTCTTTCCTCGGGGCTTACCTTTATCTGTCGGTCATATCCTGACAGTGACACGTCCCGGAGCCCCCCCCACCTACACACACCCTCTTGTCCCGGAGCCCCCCCCCCCTACACACACCCTCTTGTCCCGGCCCCCCGTGGTGCTACACTTTTGTGTTTTGCTCGGGGGGACACACGTGTCAAGGCATCAAAGAGGGAAGCAGCCGACTCGATTATGATCAGTCGGTCTTAAGCTTCCGTAACACATGAAATGATACAAGTTGTGTACAAGCGCTTTCTGTACCCAGACTTTGATTCTGCTATAAAAGGGCAGTCACCCCCCTGAATAAGACCTACCAAACAACAACAGCCATCATTCTCATTGTCATATGCTGATCTGAGCTGAGCCTCTAATTAACTAATCGTCCGTCCTGGTTTCACACTAGACCGGGATTTATCCCGTATTGCTCCCGGCCCCCTTTCAGCTGATGGCGGGAACGGCGGAGGGAGGGCCAGGCAGAGGCGCGGTAAAGCAGGCCGTGTCTCCTCCAGGAGGTGGAAGTGTGCATGTCGGCGGGTCCTTAGCCTCCTTAGCCTCCGTGACTCTTTAAATACGGCGAGCGGGCGCACACACATCCTGCCTTTAGCTGCTTGCTGGAGCTGAGTTTTTTGCGCTGCAATTTTTCTTCTTTTCTATCTAAAAGCCGGTTGGTGCTGTCAGAAAATGGAAAACAAACACATCGCACACTGTTAATTAAGCATGACCTTTGAGGGATTGCAAAGGAATTGAGCAAAACTGCCAGCGTGAATGACGACCTGTGTTTTAACCAGCCAGCAGTGAGTGGGCGCTGAATACAATGCAGCTATTGCCTCCATATTGTTTCCAAATTATTCTTAGAAAATTAACTCTTCATCCTTGGTGGTGTGCTAATGCATCTAAAAAGATAACTGTAAAGCTAGTTCTGCTGTCTATAGTTAATATGTGGCCCCTCAATGTGTTTAGTGAATTCATTTTTTGAATGTAAAAACAAATAGTTGCTTTAGTAATTGGGGTAGGGTCCTCACTACAGCATCAAATTGATTGAAGAGCTTCAGTTTCAAAACTGTCTCTATCCTCCTTGACTTCCCTCATAGTGTGACTGACATGGGGGGGGGGGGGGGGGGGGGTGTGACTCACCTGTATTGTCCTAGCTCGTGTCACCTTTTACTGATGTGTCTAAGTCCCCAGCGCCACGGTAACCGTGATGCATGGCTGGGAATTTCATTACTCATTGGCAGCAGCTCCCTCTTTCAGATCCATCTTTTCACTCAACGACTTATTTATTTATTTACTCACAGATTTACCGCCATTTGTCAAATGCATTTTTTTTTTAACCAGGAAAAATAAAGGCGGCAGTTATTTTGCTGCCGAACGAATAAATCTTGAAACTGCTCCATATTCATACCGACGGCCTTTGTCGCAAAAGTTCTCTGCGAAGCGGCTATAATCGCGGCGGCGTAAAGCGCGCGGACGGGGCGGAGGCGGCGCGGCCGCGACCGAAGGGCGGCGGCCCCCCCTCGCGGGAACCTCAGAGGGAGACGGTGCGGGGCACGTTCACGCCGTTCTGGAAATGTCCCATTATTTGTTCTTTGATGGAAAGTTCCGCGCTTCAGAGCTTCCTTTGTTGTTATTTCGAGCCTCCTTTGGAGCGGCCCCAGCTTTCTGAGGTGGGGTGGGGGGGGGGGGGGTGCCGTGTCAGCGGCAAAATAAATGGGGACGGCCGTAAATATGTGGGGGTGCTGTGAATGGCTTTGTCCGAGCCTGACACGGTTGCCTGATTAACAGCACGAATCGAACGCCTTTGTTCGGGGGCCCATCCCGGACAGAGCGCCACATTCACACTTTGACCGGGGCGCAAATTGAACGCGGCTGCAATTAATAGCCCTGGCACATGTTTAATCAAGGGGTCAGAGCTGGGTAAAGTAAACAAGCGTGGGCGGGGGGGAAGAGCCGCTTCAGGGCCTACAGACAGGCGCGGGTCACCGGGCCGTCTGGCGGATCGGGCCTGGGGAGTCTGGGTAATGAGTCACATACAGCGATCGCCGTGCGGTGACAGGACAAGTTTAGCGAGGGCAGACGAGAGATGACGGTGGACAGGAGGGCAGAGAGCGAGGGATTCGGAGAGTACATGCCCCCTTTTGTCAAGCCTTAATCGGGCATCAGTGTGCCATAACCATGGAAAATGTATCACCCATAAAAGCACCTAGGACTGTTCAGTGAAAAACCCTCCATGTGCACAGTCACCACTTGGGGCTTCACAGTAATGCTGTGTTTTCATTAAAGTCACCAGGTCCCGTACCAAAAAGAGATATAGATGAAATATTTTTGAAAACGTATTAGATAGTATATACATAGGAATATATCATATGTAAGGAGTACATGAGAAAGTACCGAAACCTTATACTTAGGGAATATTAAACGTCTGTAATTGTGCCATGCATGTTGCCCTTTGCTGATGATGTCATTCCCTTGGTGTTCCATGCTGACATCACCTTGGACACCGTTGCTCATAAAACATCAGCAAGAAGTTAATGTGTCTTGGTCACTCAAATTTCTGGCAAACATATCGCAGCAATCTTCTCTCTTTCACAGAAGCCATGTTAAGCATAATGCCAGGCAACCAGACCTTTCTAACATTTTTATGCATGACCTTATGCATGCTGGGATGTTATTTTCTAAATTAATCAATAAGCCACTCCTGTGTGGAAGCATCTACTTTGCACATACTTGCAGGGAATTAAATTAACGTTTTCACGCACTAGCCAGAGTGGCTTGTTGATTGTAAAAATCACCAGCCATTTACAACATTTTACCTGCCACATCACCTTTTACAGCATAACACAACCTGATTGGTTACAAAGTGGCTGCTCGAGTAAAAATCTTACCATCCACAATCAACCAGTCCCAGCATTTGGCTGGTGGCTGGTGTTAATTTCACATCCTGTACTTGTACCTTTACCCATGTGGTTCCATTCTTTGTCTGATACCTAAATACTTTCAACAATGCTTTAAAATCGATCAGCCACAACATTAAAACCACTGACAGGTGAATAACATTGATTATCTTGTTGTTATTTTGGTTCTGTACTCTAGCACTTTGAGTTTGAAAGGATACAATGACAATGAGGTTGAAGTGCAGACTGTCAGCTTTTATTTGAGTACATAGTCCACCCCATTTTTGGGCATCAAAAAATATTGGACAATTTAACATAATATAGAATAGAGTAATCATTTTTAATATTTGGTTGCATATCCTTTGCATGCCATGACATCCTCATGTCTGTGACCCAACAACATCAAAAGACTCTTGATATCTTATTTTCTTGTACTATTACAAGCGATACTATAACGTCTCTGCATTTGAATGGATCTCTATGGGAATTAAGGCTTGTTTGATACGTCAGACCCTTGATTACTTAATGCCATTTAGCCAACCATATGTTCCATACTGTTCCTGTGTAATTTGCAGCTAAATCTATTCCCACCCCCCAAATTCCCATAGAGATCCATTCAAATGCAGAGAGGTTATAGTATCGCTTGTAGGAGTACCAGAAAATTGTATATCAAAAGTCTTTTGATATTGTTGGGTCACAGACATCAGGAAGTCATGGCATGCAAAGGTACACAACTTGTATAATTTAGAAACGGTTCATCCGATATGGATGAAAATACCCTCAAAGTAAAGCTGGCAGTCTGCACTTCAACCTCATTGTCATTGTATCTTTTCAAACTCAAAGTGCTAGAGTACAGAACCAAAATAACGAGATAATCAATGTTATTCACTTCACCTGTCAGTGTTTAGAATGTTGTGGCTGATCGGTGTATAGTTGTTATACACTTTCTGAAATACAATATAATATAAATGCATTTTCTCTTCAGATATAGTCACTGTATTGAAAATGTAATTATTTTTGCCTTTTCTGGGTTCTTTGAAAAGGGAAAGTGTGTTGTTGAAGTAGCTTTAAGGGAAATGGCTGATTTACGAATGCTAGACGCTCGCCGTCCCTGCGTTTTCTCATAAGGACGACGCTGGTTTGTCTTTTGAATGGGTCTGATGTGCGGTCGATAGGGTAATGGTGTGCGATGGTCACAGAGGTGGGGGGAGGGGGGAGGGGGAGACGGCTCCGGGCCGGCCAGGGTTAACGCTGAGACAGGGGCCTGGCTGGCTGTGATTCAGGAGCTAAACGCTGTCAGGGGGAGATTTGACTGGATATTATTCCGTCTGAGTGTGACCTTCATGGTCACACGTCCTCTTTATTGTAATGTCAGCACAAAGGGGCCATGAGGCAGGAATGCTGAGCTGCCTGGCAGCCTCGTCCGCTGGCCAAACAAACATGGCCGACTGATGCACCGCACAGATAGCTAGCGCTAACACACTTCAATTAAGGCTTGTTCTCCTCTGGAAAAAAAAAAAAGAAGAGATGTGAGGGTGAGAACGAGAGAGGGTCGGGGAGAGAGAGAGAGAAGGGGGGGTAACGGAGAGGGAGGGGGAGAGAGTGAGGGAGAAATAAAGAGTGAGAAGGAGAGTGACAGAGACAGGGATAGGGAGCGATAGATGGCAAGAGAGGGAGAAAAGTTGTGGGAAGGAATAAGAGAGACAGGAAAGAGAGAGTGACAGAAAGAGGGAAGGACAGTGAGAGAGAATAAGAAAGTGGAAGGGGTTCCCTACTGACTGAAGAGTAGGACTCTGTTCAGCTCTTTATTAAAATCCAGTTCATTCCCCTCCTGACTGGAACAGACCTGCCGTCCCAGAGATGCCCGTCCCCTCTGAACATTCTGGGCCTTGTCTTTCTCTCCTCTTCCTCCTCCTCCTTCTCCTCTCCTCCTCCTCGGCCCCTGGAGAGAGACAGACTGCTCCTTGCCTCCGTGAGCACATTTAATCTTACACCAGCCCTCTGAAGGCCTAACGGCTCCCGCTGTCCGCCTCTGTCTCTCTGCGTCCCGTCCACGCGACGGCATCCCTCGCTCATCATCTCCACCCCCAGCCTGCCCACTCCTTGTACCCATCTCCCTTTAAATATGTACCCGCCTGTGCATTTTACATATCTGTGCGCGCCGCGTATCGCGCTCCTAATTTATTGATTTGGGCTGGAGATTTGAACAAAGGAAGCGAGTCTTCCTTCTGCGGAAATAATTTGATACATCTGCCTCACGGGTCCTTGTGTGCACTTCTTGTTGAGCGGTGAAGTTACTACATTCCCGGATTACACGTGAGTGGACCCTCATAGCCAATCAAATCAACATGAGCAGACCCTCACAGCCAATAAAATTGTTGGTGACCCAAGGCCAGCTGTGGCACACAGGCCCCAACACAAAGGTTGTGAGGTGTTGGACGGGTGGGGGTGCAGTTTCAAAGACAGCCCACTAGGGGGAGTGCCACAGATAGATTTAAGAAAGTGGGTTTATGCCGTTGCACAGTGTGGTTCTTTTTCTTGAGGAATTGCATTGATTGTTGACAGAAGAAGCTGGCAGAGCTCGAACGTGGGTGAACCAGGTTTGCGTCCACTCATTTCAGGGCTCTTCTGTGGAGAGGCCCTTATAGAAATGTAATATACTGCAGTATATTCTTTTTCCATAAGGGTGTGGTCTTCTGGGCATCTTTTATGGGGCCTCAGAATCCATACAGCCAGGACAGGACAGTGGAAGTGGTCAACCAAGCTCTACCGAGTGAATTAGCAAGACTGGGAATGGTAAAGGAGGTCAAATCATTCCGAGGTGCGGAGCAGCAGCCAGGGAGCGACGGGAGGGTCCCGAATCTGCGGAAGACGTCTTGCTGCCTCTCCTGCGCGGCTTCATTGGTTCTGCTCCAGCTCATCAATCCATCCGGCAAACTAGTTCTGTCTCCAATGGCATTTGTTTCCAATTCAGCACGGCAATGTTCAATTAAATTCAGCCAGTTTAATCTCGCCGAACATCTGGATTGCGCTTCCCCCCCGAGCAGGCCTGGCAGGAACGAGCCCAGCCTCCTGTTCACTCGCCAGCGTTTCCGCCGCCGC
The DNA here is from genome assembly GCA_029718625.1 of Synaphobranchus kaupii. Taxonomy (NCBI): domain Eukaryota; kingdom Metazoa; phylum Chordata; class Actinopteri; order Anguilliformes; family Synaphobranchidae; genus Synaphobranchus; species Synaphobranchus kaupii. The sequence continues at coordinate 80,899,708 of CM056380.1, forward strand.
GTTTGGCGGGTTGCGCGGCGGCCTCGCGACCCCGGGCTAGCGCCTCTGCCACGGTTTGGCGGGCATCGTCTGCGCATTACCACGCTTGGCACGGCCGCTCCTTCCCGAGGAGGCGGCGGTGCTCTGGCGCCGCTTTCCGCCAAGTCCCCTTCCGCCGCCCCGCCCCGTCTCGAAACGTGACCTTGAGGAGGAGCCTCGGACCTGCTCCGCTTCGGTTCTCTGACACGGGCCCCCCGGACCGTTCCCTGAATAATTCAGCACCCTCCATTACAGTTCTCACTGTGTGTGCCTGTCCAATTTGAACTTCAACTTCATTACCCAGCTCACAACAAGGCAACTGGCCTTTCATAGCAGGCCGAGTGTGTCATAGAGCAGAGTAGTGTGGATTTTAGGCTGGGCACGCCATCATTATGCTTCCCCCATACGAACACCCCTCATCCCTCGTCCCTCCATTGTGCTCTCTCTTCCATACCGTCTTTCTCTCTCCACCACTTTCTGCTTCTCTCCCCTCTCTATATCTTGCCCTCCTCCTCTCTGTCGCTCTTTATTCCTCCGCTCCGCTCTATCTCTCTCTCACACGTTCTCTCACACTCTGTCCCTTCCCTTGTTCCGGCCTCCTTCAGCTGTGGGATCACAGAGCAGCAGGTGAGCATGTTGCAGTCATCAGAGAGCTATGAGTTCATTCACACCCTGTGAAGCCTGAGCAGAATCCATTACCACCTGCCAGGCCCCCTGAGGGCTTCTCATTTTCTCCTGTGGCTGGAGATAAATACCCCAGGTCCCAGGTCCCAGGTACCAGGTGCTCCCCCCCCAACATTTATCTTATCATTTACTTATTTAGCCAGCACATTTTTTTAAGAACAACAAAATGCGGCATGCTGGAGCGTTATGCTGAACACGCACGTTTAATGTAGACACAGTGCTTTTTTTTTTCGGAAAGGAGGGACCCGGCTCGGGAGCTCACCCGCTCCCCACAGCCATCTGCAGCATTGGCCCCCTCCAGTGGGTCCCCCAGTGGGTCCCGGCGGAGGCGGGATTCGGCTCAGCAATGCGTCCCCAGGGCTACGCAGGAACATCCACAGAATATGAGTCAGGGCTCGCAGAACAGCGGGGATGTCCGCTAGCTGCCGTGCATAAAGCACGACCATATTTACCAGCCTTTTTTTTGTGGGGGGGGGGGGGTACTGGCGTGATGAAATTCTCTGCTCTTGTAACAAAGAAGTGCGTATCTTTGTTTTTGTGCATGTGACTGCACATTTGTGTATGGGGGTATACGCACGCGCGCGCGTATGTGTATGTGTGCATGAATGCCCGTGTATGTGTGGGTATGTGTTTGAGGGGCAGATTTTGTGGGGACTGAGCTGAGTGAACTGCCAGCGGCCCCTATAGGAGGACTGAGGAAAATCAGAATGAGCACCACAGTCCTGCAAACAGGAAATACAATATCCTATTGTGCTCGGTCGAGGCACTGTCCAAAACGATTAAAGGGGGGGAGGGGGAGGGGGAGGGGGGAGGACTGTACTACTGGGGTAGTTCCCGGATGAGAGCGTGAGGAGGCGTCCCCATCCCGCGACTCCGTCGGATCCGCGAGTCCGGACGGGCTGACGTGTCACCAAGGATGCGCGGCACATTCCATCATTCGGCTCCCGCTGGGCCCACGCGGACGGCGCTCTGAAAACGACCTTCAAATCGGCGCGCCTCGTCAGAGCGGGGAGCTTCGCTCCATTGTTACCACATTCTCAATTTGGCGGGCGATGGCGACCGGCCACGCGGTATGAGGTGATGAGTCGCTCTCCGAGCACGGCGCGTTGTTTTTATCGTCCCCCCGATGTCCCTTTATTGTTCGTCTGTCTGACTGCCTGCCTCTCCCACGGTTTTTGAGCTGACGCTTAGTTTTTTTTTTAAATTAATCGTCGGAAAAAGCTATTAATTGCAGTCACTACCAATCGCATTTCCTGGCTGCGACTCGGACGAGGTGCTCGCTGCGTGATTGCGCACCCCGGAGAAGTCTTCCCCTTCACAGTTAACAAGTGGCCCTGCTTTAAAGCAAACAAACGCTGCCGTTAATAGAACCCAAAAGATAAGATCATAGACAAGGCGTAATGGTTTTTGATTATAGCTTTTAAGGGATCTAATACTGAGACGTGGAATTCTGCAGTGCATTGCAGACAGTGCTGTGCCCTAAAGCCTGCAGTGGACGGTGCGTCAGCTGGCCTGCTAACACAGAAAGCCCTTAAGTCCAGTCTTACCATTGACAGCATGGGGGGGTCATGTGACCTTCCAGGAGACAAACACTTGTGCATTACCCTCTGGCCCTCTCCTCCGGACCCTCCGCAGTGCGCCTCTCATGGGCCGGAAGCCATGCCAACCAGCAACTGGCTTCTTCTCAGAGACTGAAATGAAAGGTAATTGTGGATCCGTTTGATTTGCACTCGGAACGGGAGACCTGGTTGCTGCTGGAAGCGTTGGTGGGTCAGGAAGGCGCTATCTTCCTTTTGGACCGAGCAGAAAGCCAATCCTCCGGCGTGTCCTTCAGGAATGGGGACGCTGTGCCGTAGGAGGTGCCTTCTTTAAACTGTGGCCCTGGCTCACTTTAGTCATTAAAAGATCCCATTACCCTTATCGTAAGGAGCGCATGAATCTCCGGGGTCCCCGCCAAACTTCTTGCCAGGCTTCTTGTCAGGCCTGCCATCTAATCATCTCCCAGTTTCATTTAATCCCTGTCTTTTCGCTGCAACTGGATGTGCGGTGAAGGTTCTGGCACACAATGGCCGCTCTGCATCACCCAGGCGGGTGCTCCACATTGTTACTGGTTGAGGTAGCCCCAACCCCCCACCCGTGAAAGGGCTTTGTAATCCTGAGATGAAAGGCAGTATAAAAACCATTATCATCATTATTACTTGTTATGACTTTAGACTAAACCAGTCATGAGTCTTAAGTGCCACATGGTGGTCATATTTTTGTGTTCCATGACCTGAATCTTTTGCTTCTTCCTCTCTTCTCTCTCTTTCTTTATTCACTTCTGTCATTTCACTCTGTCTCTCTGTTTCTCTCACCCTCTTTATTTCTTAAATCCAATCCATCCCTGCCTTTTCTTTCCTTCCTTCCCCCCTTTTCTGTTGTCTTTCCTCATTCTTTCTGTCTTCCTCTCATTCTTTTCCCCTCCTCTAACAATTACCAATCCCCCCCCCCCCCCCCCCCCCCACACACACACACAAAACACCCCTCACACCCATGCTCCCCACAGCGCTGATACCCTGTGAGATTTTGGACCGTGCGCGGTGGAGGTCAACCCTCCAGGTCATAGAGAAATGTGTAATTTACACGGCGTGATGTCAGCCCTGGCACACAGACAGGGGAGAAAACAATCGCGCTAAGTGCCAGCTTCCTCATCGCAGCCCCCACCATAGGGCTCCATAATGTCCTCTCCTTATTACCATAGTGACGCAAGTTTATCCTGTGAAATGACAAACAAAGCAGCGAGGGCCTGACACCAAACATTGACTGATAAAGCATTTTTCTCATGCTTGCTCTCTGTCATAATAATAATGATAATAATACTTTTCTATCTACAGTATTTCTCTCTCTCTCTCTCTCTCTCTCTCTGCTCATCCCTCACCCCCACACTGGTACATGAGCAGTGTTGAGAGGAAACAGGATAAACCAGTGAGAGAAACATCTAAACTATTCCGGATCGATCCAGATCGATCTGATAGCGCTGCATAATGCAGGCCAATGGCCAGCTCCCGGTCTGAGGCCGTGAAGCTGACCACTGGAGCCGGTGCTCAACACAGTCAAATGATATTGTCTGGAAGGGAGTGAGATGTATACTCGTATATTTAAACTGGAAAATAGCAGGCAGGCTTTGTGCTGTTGAGCTCTGTTATCCAATTTATCTGCATCTTAAGCCCTCGTTCATCTAAGGCCAGTTTCATCGCTTACGTTTTGCATGATCTGTCACTCGAGGTCAAGCTATCAAGGGTACGGTGCGGTGTGTGATTTGAGATTGAAACTCACGACCGTGATCTCCGGAGTTCCACCAGAAGCTGCCTCCCACTCCATAACACCGCCTGCTCTCTCCGTAAAACCGCCCGGACACTCCATAACACTGCCCCCACACTCAGTAACACCGCCCACACACTAAGTAACTCCACCCACACACTCAGTAACACCACCCACGTACTCAGTAACACCGCCTGCGCACTCAGTAACACCGCCCACATACTCAGTATCACCGCCCACACACTCAGTAACACCACCCACACACTCAGTAACTCCACCCACACACTCAGTAACACCACCCACACACTCAGTAACACAGCCCACACACTCAGTAACACCGCCCACGCACTCAGTAACACCACCCACGCACTCAGTAACACCGCCCACGTACTCAGTAACACCGCCCGCGCACTCAGTAACACCGCCCACATACTCAGTAACACCGCCCACACACTCAGTAACACCACCCACACACTCGGTAACTCCACCCACACACTCAGTAACACTGCCCACGCACTCAGTAACACCGCCCACACACTCAGTAACACTGCCCACACACTCAGTAACTCCACCCACGCACTCAGTAACACAGCCCACACACTCAGTAACACCGCCCACGCACTCAGTAACACCACCCACGCACTCAGTAACACCGCCCACGTACTCAGTAACACCGCCCACGCACTCAGTAACACCGCCCACGCACTCAGTAACACCGCCCACGTACTCAGTAACACCGCCCGCGCACTCAGTAACACCGCCCACGTACTCAGTAACACCGCCCACACACTCAGTAACACCACCCACACACTCGGTAACTCCACCCACACACTCAGTAACACTGCCCACGCACTCAGTAACACCGCCCACACACTCAGTAACACTGCCCACACACTCAGTAACTCCACCCACGCACTCAGTAACACCGCCCAGACACTCAGTAACACCACCCACACACTCAGTAACACAGCCCACGCACTCAGTAACACTGCCCACGCACTCAGTAACACCGCCCACACGCTCAGTAACACCACCCACGCACTCAGTAACTCCACCCACGCACTCAGGAACACTGCCCACACACTCTGTAACACCACCCACACACTCAGTAACACCACCCACACACTCAGTAACACAGCCCACGCACTCAGTAACACCACCCACACACTCAGTAACACCGCCCACGCACTCAGTAACACCACCCACACACTCAGTAACTCCACCCACGCACTCAGTAACTCCACCCACGCACTCAGGAACACTGCCCACACACTCAGTAACACCACCCACACACTCAGTAACTCCACCCACGCACTCAGTGACACAGCCCACGCACTCAGTAACACCACCCACACACTCAGTAACACCACTCACACACTCAGTAACTCCACCCACGCACTCAGTAACACTGCCCACACACTCAGTAACACCACCCACACACTCAGTAACACAGCCCACGCACTCAGTAACACCACCCACAACTCCACCCACAACTCCACCCACGCACTCAGTAACACCACCCACGCACTCAGTAACACAGCCCACGCACTCAGTAACACCACCCACACACTCAGTAACTCCACCCACGCACTCAGTAACACCACCCACACACTCAGTAACTCCACCCACGCACTCAGTAACACAGCCCACGCACTCAGTAACACCACCCACACACTCAGTAACTCCACCCACGCACTCAGTAACACTGCCCACGCACTCAGTAACACCACCCACACACTCAGTACCACAGTCCACGCACTCAGTAACACCACCCACACACTCAGTAACTCCACCCACGCACTCAGTAACACAGCCCACGCACTCAGTAACACCACCCACACACTCAGTAACTCCACCCACGCACTCAGTAACACTGCCCACGCACTCAGTAACACCACCCACACACTCAGTACCACAGTCCACGCACTCAGTAACACCGCCCGTGTGCTCAGTAACCCTGCCCCCGTGCTCAGTAACCCTGCCCCCGTGCTCAGTAACAGTGTCCGTGATCCACATCTGCGAGGTGTACGGCGGGGACAGGCGCGCTGACGAGGTACTGCTCCCATTAGGCCTCAGCTCACGCAGGACCGGCCGGTTTTGTCAAGTCGGCAGGTTGGTGGCCGGCACCGACGGGGGAGGAAACAGAGGGGCTTGTGGGTATTAAACAGCCACGACAGGACATTGACTTCAGAGTAATAAAACACACAGGACAGTGTGTGCATCCTCACAGGATGCAGCGCGGGGGGCTTAATGCACGCTGCGCTGGACAGGATATCTCTTTAGCTCTGCTCAGAGACCCGCCAAACCGCCATGTGCTGCTCTGGCAGATACAGGGGACAGCTGGAAAATGGGAGCTGGCGTGGCCACTTTATTTTTTCCCTTCTCTCTCTCCTCCATCCTTTCCCCTTGCCTTTTTTTTTCTTTCCCGGTATCCCAGAATGCCTTTCTGTCTTCCCATGCCAGGATTGTAAATGCATTCTGGGCCAGATCACCCACCCACCCCCCCCTGCCCAACCCCCCCCCCCCCCCCCCGCCCCCCCCCCCTTCTCTACTGTTTGATTTTCTCCTGAGCTGTAATTTAGCGGGTCTGACACCTCTGGCCCACTAATCAAATAGAAGAATCTACTGCCATTCCCACACAGTACTCTGAGAGCATCAGAGACAGTGGTAAATGCCATTTAAAGGGATTATTTATCTACTGAGTGCAACAAACACAGGGCACTCTGGAGCTACTTCTACACAGAGAGGGGTTGGGGAGACTCAAATCAATTATGAATGATGTGATTTCCTCCCGCTCTCTCAAACAGTTGATAGTAGATTGGCTCAAGGTTGGGACAGTTGCTTTTGGCTCTGGCTTACGTGTAAAACCAGCCTGTATTTGGTCTTGGTCCAAGCAGTACGTAATACCTGGGGAGCTCGCTGTATGTGTCACATTCATTTCCCTTACTGGACATGATGTAGGGAAACAGACACACACACACACACACACACACACACACACACACACACACACACACACACACACACACACACACACACACACACACACACACATGCACATACACACGCACACACATGCACACTTACACACTCTCTCTCTATCTTTCTTTCTCTCTCAATCTCTCTCCCTCTCGCTCTCTCTCTCTCTCCCTCTCCATAGAAACAGGAGACAGTAAACAGGAGACAAACCTTCACCAGCAGTGTACACGTCAGCAGAGTTATTTGTTTTTTTCCATCCCTTTGCTGGTCATGTGATGCGAAGTGTTTACTGTTATTTTACGTCTCTCCTCTCTTTCTCTCACCATCCTTCTCTCTCCCTGTGTCTAATTGCTTTCCTGTTCCTCCTTGGGGGGATCCCATGGCATTTTTGATCCTCTGCTCGTTCCCCTTCTGGTCCATTTGCACCCCTCCCCATCCGGTTGGGTTTTCATGGGTCGTCCTGGAGGAAATATCCGATTATCCCGCTTTAGAGAGGGGGGGTGGGGCGGCCGGCGGAGGCTCTTTTCACCATTACCGCGCGCTCAAGTGCGGGGCAAGGTCACAGCGCTGGGACGTCAGGGTGTCCCGTCCCGTCCCAGGAGCAGTTCCGTAGCTCAGCGTCCCGCCGCGTTTTCTTGGGTTTGCACGAGATTAAGCATTCGGGAGGAGATAAAGGCCAAACTGAAGTGCGGGTTGAAGGAATGGGGTTGACATACAGGATGTGCTGCCTATAAAAAGTCCACCTTGTGGATGACTCTGTTTCATCTTCTTTCTTCCGTTTGCCTCCCAAGTTTAAAAAAAAAAAAGAAGCAACTGCGAAACCTTATGAGGGCACGGCAGTGTGATGATCGTCCACAGCAGGAATACTGTATTCCGCTTCAAGCGCGCTGTGGTTTCAACATCATTTTTCAGTCTTTTGGATCAAATGTTGAAAGAGCATTTGAGTCAGAGCTTCCAAGGAAGGTTTTTATTGGCAGGTGTCTGATGGACTCTGAAATAAAGCCAGTGACACTTGTGTTACTCCCACAATAGACGGGCAGCAATTGTATTTGAGCAAAACTGATTTTCTCCTCTACTAGATATTTCTGTTCCCTTCAAAGCCGCCCTTAACACATAAATCAAATGCACCACAAGAGGAAGACGCCCGGCCAGAGGTCAAGCAAGGACGCTGACACAAAGTTCTTCATCAAAAAAAATGTCAGGAACTTTGAATTAGAAATGGGGATAACGGTGGGAGGAGAAAACATCTTCATGTTTTCATTTTATTTAATCAGTTCTGCAAAGAGGAAGCTAAATTTATGTAAACAATCTATTTTGTTGGTTTAACACTGCAGAAAAAAAAAACTGTCAGCAAGTGAAATAATTTCAGGTGCACTTATCAGACACCACAGAGGGCACAGGCTTTGAAAAAGGAGGCTGTTTGTTGATGGCTCCTTTCACTGCAGAGCGTGAGACATTTCAAAGCTGATTGCCCCAAGAGGCCAATTTGCATTTCACAGAGTTGAGCAGCATTGAGACATAAACGTAAAAAAAGGAGAGATTCTCCTTTGATAAAGAAAGAGGGGAGGAGGGGAGGACGGAAGGAGGAGTGTTTCGTCTGGAGCGGTTTCCCCGTGCGCCACTAGACTTTGGTGACATCATTCTCACCGGGGCCCCAGCAGTGAAATTAAAGCACTTTGAGGAGTTTTGAATCCGGACTATCCTCAATCTAGCTGCAGCGTGATCTTTCTCGACCTTCGGTAACAAGCTTGAGCGAGCGTGACTTTTTTTAACGGTCTTTTTTTTTTGTGTGCTAAAGTCCCTACTGTGTCCCAGTGGCTCAGACTTTCTACATAAAATTGAGGGCAAAGCTCATGTGCAGTTTGCAGAATGAACGGAGGCCTTTGGAAGCCTCTGCCTGAATATTCACCGCGTCAAACGTAACCGCACTCAAATACAGAGCAGCGCTGAAGAAGCTGAGCAGGTGATGTTCCGCCTGTTCCTGCAGAAACAGCGCCGCCCTGCAGGCTAGCTGGAGGATAAACAGGCACAAGGCCTTGGGCAGGCTGCGGAGGAGTCCAGTGTTTGGGGGCAGAGCTGGATTTGATGTGGTGTTGGGGGGGGGGGGGTAACCACTCTCTTCTGCAGCACACATTCATCTTCATTTCAATACCAAACGACTTTGTCATGTAGTCTCTGCAGTTGCTACGTGTCAGAGGTGGAGAGAGAGAAAGAGAGAGAAAGCAACAAGCGATCGGGGAGATAGCTCCACTTCTGAAAACATTTCTACAAAGACCCTCTGTTTTTCTCTCTCTCTATATCTCTCTCTCTCTCTGTTAGTTCTCTCTGTCTCTGTCACTCTCTCTCACGCTCTCTCTCTCGTTCTCGTTCTTTCCCAGTGGACTGTTTCGTGTCTCTTTACGTTTGTTTTAGAGAGGTTATCATTCGTTCTCCCATCTTCATCTGCGTTTATGGTGAGAGGCAGAGTCATACTGCTATCCGCGCAGATGGAAAGCTGCCTTGGTTTGACTGGCGCACTGCGTGCAGCACACAGACTCTGTGGCTCCCCTCTAGCACAGCGACAGTGAGACACAGAGAGAGAGAGAGCTGTGGCTCCCCTCCAGCACAGCGACAGAGAGACACAGAGAGAGAGAGAGAGAGAGAGAGAGAGAGCTGTGTCTCCCCTTCAGCAGAGCGACAGAGAGACACAGAGCGAGAGCTCGTTGTGGCTCCCCTCCAGCACAGCGACAGAGAGACACAGAGAGAGCTCGCTGTGTCTCCCCTCCAGCACAGTGACAGAGAGACACAGAGCAAGAGCTCGCTGTGTCTCCCCTCCAGCACAGCGACAGTGAGACACAGAGCGAGAGCTCGCTGTGTCTCCCCTCCAGCACAGCGACAGAGAGACACAGAGCGAGAGCTCGCTGTGTCTCCCCTCCAACACAGCGACAGAGAGACACAGAGCGAGAGCTCGCTGTGTCTCCCCTCCAGCACAGCGACAGAGAGAGAGAGAGCTGTGTCTCCCCTCCAGCACAGTGACAGAGAGACACAGAGCGAGAGCTCGTTGTGGCTCCCCTCCAGCACAGCGACAGAGAGACACAGAGAGAGAGAGCTGTGTCTCCCCTTCAGCACAGTGCCAGAGAGACACAGAGAGAGAGAGCTGTGTCTCCCCTCCAGCACAGCGACAAGAGACACAGAGCGAGAGCTCGCTGTGTCTCCCCTCCAGCACAGCGACAGTGAGACAGAGAGAGAGAGAGAGCCGTGTCTCCCCTCCAGCACAGCGACAGAGAGCGAGAGCTCGCTGTGGCTCCCCTCCAGCACAGTGACAAAGAGACACAGAGCGAGAGCTCGCTGTGGCTCCCCTCCAGCACAGCGACAGAGAGACACAGAGCGAGAGCTCGCTGTGGATGTGAGGGGACTGGCCTGATAAACGGAAGGTTGTGGATTTGAAATGGGCAAGGCGGGGGGGGGGGGCAGTTTTGCCCTTGGGCAGATTATTTAACCTGACGTACTTTCGCAAACATCTAGCTTCATAAATGGCTAATGTGTAAGTATGTCAGCTGTATGAGTCCCCCACCACACCCTTGTTCCCGATAAGGGCATTTGGTAAACACGCGATGGCGGAGTCAAAGAGTGGCGGGAGACGGCGAGGTCAGCTGACGGAGTCGCCTGTGTCTGAACGCTCTGCTCAGAACTGCTAGGGCCCGGCTTTCAATCACGAGGTCCATTTTCATCTGCGCACAGAACCCTGAGTCATAACTCCTGATTAAGCCACCAACAGACCCCGTCTCTTGCAGCTGTTTTACAGCGATGTGCCTATTTTTATTTGTTTTCCCTTCACAAGGTTATTGTACCTTTATGGTTGATCAGGGGTTTGTTATGGTGCTCGACATCTGTTTTGGGTGGGGTGCGTCGTGGGGCGGGGCGGAGGAGGGGGGTTGCGTCTCTTTTATGAGCTGATCCAGGGCCCTCGTTTAATATCTCTCCAGCGAGGTCCAGATGCTGACTTGATATGATTAAGATGGAGCAGGAATGGGTTCCGAACTCTGGGAAGGAGGACACCCCAGTTGTCGTCTTGATAGCCTCGCCCTCCCCAATCAAATGCACCAAGGCGCAGCGGCTCCGCTGTATGTGCAGTAATTACATTTTCCTGCATCTTTTGGGTCTCCTTTTTCCTGGCCTAAGGCAGATCTTCAGGCTCACCACAGTGTGCCTTATTTTAGCAGCATAAATATTTCATTGACCTTGAGGTGGCTGGAGGAGGATTTGAGAACTTTCCCCTGGTTTGGCTCTCTCTCTGAATTCTGCTCTCTCTGAACTCGCCGTTCACTTTTCAGTCTCAGTTACAGTTCACTTTATCGGCGTGACAAACGTACAGCTATGTCACCAATGTCATAACTGCAGCAGCAATAGCAACCAAATTAGCAGTAATAATAATAATAATACAGCACATTTTTGGTCTATACTCTTTCTCATATACTCTCATTTTCTCTCTCTCACACACTCATTTTCTCTCTCTCACACACTCTCATTTTCTCTCTTTCACACACTCTCGTTTTCTCTCTCTCACACACTCGTTTTCTCTCACACACACTCGTTTTCTCTCTCACACTCTCATTTTCTCTCTCTCACACTCGTTTTTTCTCTCACACTCGTTTTCTCTCTCTCACAGACTCTCTCGTTTTCTCTCTCTCACACACTCGTTTTCTCTCTCACACACACTCTCTCATGCTGTTTAGAATAGAGAAAACAGCAGAAGCTGTAATGATCTGAGTGACGATGAATTGATCATGGTGTATATTTTTTTAGCATGTTTGGTAAAGTTTTTGTTGTTTTGTTTTGTCATGATATTTTATTTTAGTTATTCATATTTTTAATTTCACTTAAACTTACATTTTCACATTGTGCATACACACACACACGCACAAACGCGCACACACGCACACCATGAGTCAAATGAGAACCCTACTAGCCTCCCTTCCTTCAGCCGAATTTAATCTCAGTATCAGTGTAGAAATCCAACCACCGGACGTTGTGCGTGTGTGTGTGTGCGTATATGTGCGTATGTGTGTGTGTATGTGTCTCTTTGCATGCGTGTTTGCAAGTGCATGCATGCGTGGTTGTGTGCGTGTGTGCGTGCAAGTGCGTGCGTGCGTGCGTGCGTGCGTGCGTGTGTGCGTGTGTGCGTGTGTGTGTGTGTGTGTGTGTGTGTGTGTGTGCATGCGTACATGTGCAGTTTGAGGGGAATCAATGAAGCATTATCTTCCAGCTGGCACCTGGAGGTGAGGGTTCCAGTCATGAGCTTCCTCCCCCGGCTCCTCAGCCAACTCCCCTGGCACTCATCTCACAGGAGGTGGGAGGAGAGAGCCAGGAGGGGGGGCCAGGACCGCCACTGATATCCAGCCAGCCACTAAACGATCGTGGCACAGACCGTTATCCCAAAACCCCCTGAAGTACACTGCGTTTGCCAGCGTGCTGTACGCTGGTTAGCCAAACTAGTGTTTTTTGATGTTGTGTTACTATGACACATCCATTTCTGTTATTAATATATGTTTGTATTTTTTTGCCTTTTGATTTACAATTATATTAACATGGAGCATTATATATAATTGAATGTGTTTCTGATTATACGGAAACATATTGGCTGTATGATGCTGATGTCATATCCCTTTTGCGTGAATAGAATTTAATTGGATTTAACAGTATGTGCTGTTCTATGGAGGTGTAGATTTGAGCCAGCAATGGTGCTGTCACACAGTTATCATTCCTCTTAGACCTTACAGGGCTCAGGACTCTCCCAGAGGCAAGCCTTCCCCTTGTGGCGAAACCCGGTAATGCAAGCAGCTGAATTTGTTTATCACTGGCATGCTAGAACCACATGGATTTAATGTGTTTATTTAGAGGTTTTGGGTGAAAGATTTACTCCTTTAGCTGTAACACTGTCACATGCTTTAAATGTTCTGTGCTATGGTACAGAAAACAAAGCATAAAAAACAATAAAAGCATATTCAATACAACAAAATTGACCCAATAAATCACACTTGAAAACACACTTGGTTTTCCTATGTTCAAACATAAAAATAAAAATACCATATAAACTTTTAATAAAAACTACTCTAAAATTCTAATGAATGATTTATTAAAACTCAGTAAAATTAGTCAAGGTGCGTTTTAATACCAAATGTTCTTTCTTCAAAGTTTGCCACGTACCCTTGGGAAATAAAAACAAAGACTTTTTTTTCTGAGAGAATCATCACTGTCAGACAGAATTAACGAGATTTTTAAACAGTGACGAGTTCATGTAGGCGGGCGGCTGACGCCAGTGCAGCTGACATCTTTTTGAAGGGTTTTCGGCCGAACGCGTTCCAGCGTACGTTTCAGAGTGACGGCTTCTGTAGTGACAGCCAAAGTGTTTTTCCCGTGCCACGTGCAGTGAGTGAGGATGGCGGGAGCCTAACCCCTCCTCAGTCACACACATTTATTTATTTTCACAGTCTTATTCGCTGCTCTGTTTAAATATTACCCAATAATATTATATGTCATATTTGCTTACAACGTGCTGAGCGCCAGGCACACGCTGCATGTAAATACAGCTGCAGGGGTTTGCTACTGATGGCGCTGTCATGTGAGGCGATTGGATGTCTCCCTGTGATTGACAGACAGATCCTTCTGTCTCCCGGGCGATCTCTAGGGACTTACCAACAGGTTCCTTCCTCTCGCTCACAGCGGTGGCACTGGGCGCCTTCAGCAGCTGAGTAAAGCTCTGGGGCAGAGGAAGAATCATTTGCTGTCACCGGTAATGATTTGTTTGTCTGGCGGAATCGAGAAAGTGCTTCTATTTCTACTGGTTTGGGTGTCAATGGGAGGAACGGTTGGTTTGTCAGTGTGGGCCCCTGAGTTCGTACTGTTCCGCCCGTTTGGAGTTGTGCCGTGCAGCAGCGCGATGGTCAAATTCGGCCCTGGCAATTCAGGGTTTGTCCTGTGGGGAGAAGGGATTGTTTAGGCATTTACATTTTCAGAATTTAAACCCCACGGCGCTAACAATTATGATTGTGTTTCATGAGGTAATACATGAGGTAATGCTGAGAGGAATAGCTGATTCAAGTAAAGGCAGTATGACTCATATGAATCTGACTTTGGCTGTCCAGCTGGGAGACCATCAAAGGCCTAAACACTCCCATCCACTGACAGAACTGTTGTGAAGAATGAAATTTTAAAAATTATTTAAATGATGGTGTTTTTTCAAGAGCTATTTTACTGGTCTGTGATGTCAAGGGCAGACAGTAATATTTTTTTCTAAATATTTTTACTTACTAATGACAGTACAGAAAAACCCACAAATTTCTGGTGCAGAAGCAACTTGAAATCAAACCTGGGTTTTGCTCCTTGAAGCGCTCGTCTGTAATTTGATCAAAGGTCCCTGGTCTCACAAGCAGGAATTTTAAAAACAGACTGCCCTTGTGAAAAGTCCTGCCTTTCTTTCATTTTTTAAAAATATATATTTTTAGGGCTTTTTCAGCTTTATTGGACAGCACAGTGTAGAGAGAATGGGAGCAAGAGAGAGAGAGACATGTGACATGGGTCAGATGCGAAACGTCGATGTTGAGGCTCCGAATGAGCATGTGGAGGGTGCTACAGGTTACGCCACCGACACACCCAGTCGTACCTTTGGTGAACTTAAACCCCTCCTTTAATTCACAAAGTTTCCATTTCCCACCTCTTGAATGTTGCTGCTCTGGAATGTTCTGTGCTGTTCTGTGCTGTGGGAGGAAAAAATGGGGGGTTTTTGGTCCAAAAATGGAGGCTGATGTTCTCTTTCTCCTTGTGTTCTTTCTGCAGGAAATAGCGGCGTACTTGATAACATTCGAAAAGCATGAAGAATGGTTAACGACATCGCCTAAAACACGGTGAGTAATTACTCTGCTGAGAAAAAGAATCCCCTCTTGTGGGGATGATCTTCCATCGCCGTGAACCCCCCAAAGTGGGTCAGGTTTTTATTCCGGGCTCGGAGATGAAAGCCTTCGGAATCCCGGGCCTCCCTTCCCGGCGGGTCGGACCGGGCCAGTTCAAACGGGCCAGCGTCCTTCCCCTCAGTTGTTCCAACAGATAATGGGGCATTAATGCCCTTTCATAAGTCCAAATTGCTAGCTGGGCCTATTAAGATAACATGCGCTTTTCTCATTCTCACCCTTGATGCGGTGTTAATGTGTTCCGTGTCAGTCTGTCGATAAAAAGGCCGCGGTCGGTCCATTCCAGGCTCGATTACTTTGGCCTGGGTGGAGAGCCGAGTGCCGCAGACACTGTGCAGTGGATGGGGTGTGTTCAGCGCGTCAGGTGAGGGTTGCCATGTGGTTGAAGTGTTTGTTGTCAGGGTTGAAGTGTTTGTTTACATGAGTCACGCTGACCTGAGGTAAATCTGGCTGGCGTCTAGGTCATTCGCCGCATGCCCCGACACCAGCTGCGCCGCAGCCATAACTGCACTGTGGCTGCGACCTGCGGTTTGGGGACATGCGCTTAATAGGGACACAGACAGGTGCGAGGTCGCTGAGTCTCACACAGGTGAGGACTTGATACTTCAGGAGGGTGGGGGGTGGGGGCATGTCAGCCTCAGGTAGCAGGATGTGGTACGTGTTCCAACCCCTAATGTCCGTTATGTCAGCCTCTTGTCCCCTAGGGTTCTTTGTTTAATTGGGCCGACCCCAACATGCAGTTTGGCCCCAGCTTGTTAGCTGAGCGAGCCGCTCTTGTGTATCCCAGACGGCCTGGGTCAAGCAGGGTCAGACGGCCACAGTGGGGAATAGTCCCCACCCCCTCAGCATACCATATGATATCTGTGAAATACAGCTAGAAAACAAAAGGCCAGTTTTCCCTGAATTTTTGAATGCTTAAAGTGCCTGTGCAGCTGATGCATCTTTTTTAGTATTGTATATGTGTGTGTGTGTGTGTGTGTGTGTGTGTGTGTGTGTGTGTGTGTGTGTGTGTGTGTGTGTGAGAGAGAGAGAGAGAGAGAGAGAGAGAGAGAGAGAGAGAGGGAGAGAACATGGCAGCCCCATTCAGTGTTGTGTGTACGTGAGTGCAGCAGGCTGCTCCTTGCTTCCTCATAAAGCAGAGCGAATGGCCGTCCTGATAAAACAATGGCAGACCTGAGATCCAAAAGTGTCCATTCCGTTTAGTCAAAGTTTAATATATCTGATCTCCTTCATCCTCCTGCTTTTTTTGTGTGGGACTGCTCAGTGTAATTAACCATCCTCATTCATGTGCAAATGTACGCTTGGCCCCTCGGAAACATCACTGACAGAGGAGTCTCTGCATGCCCCTTTGCCCGTGAAGGAAATTGATAACAGCAAGGCGTACAGGGAGTGCCAATCTCTGAGTACATTCTCTATGCCTTATAGCAAAAGAACGGGTGAGAGATTCTCTGGGCCAAATTACAATCCTCCGTTATCACCCAGGACGCGAACCAGCACGTCCGCAGTAATGGTTTCTCAGTTCCTAGCCGAGGGCTATTGATGCTGAACGTAATCTGCGCAAGTTTGCATTTGGACGATCTATTTCCATGCCGGAGTGAGCTCCTACATAAAATAACACACAGCGGGCTGAACGTGACGCGAGATGATTGGAGTTGGGCCACGAGTCTCACCACGGGGTTCGTGGATCCGCTGGGGAATGCTGCCGTAGCACTTCTCTGGCTGTCAACATCACAGAAGAAGACGGAGCCGAAGCTGTGAATTCCGCTGGTGTTTCAGACAAACGGCGCTATTACGGTCAGGCCTCTGCTCGACAGCCTGATGGCAGCTATGTGGTGCATCTCGACAGCGGGGTCAGGGGCTGATTGACGGCAGTCCCACGTTGCTCTTTGAGAAAGGTCAAGGGTCACGGGTTAGGATTAAGGGGGTGGGATTAAGCGGCTGAGAACCGTTTGTCATGGTGAGTGTGGAGGATGGCAGCGGTGGCCCTGGGGTCAGAGGGAAAGTGATAGATTAGCTCTAGATAAGTAACGGGGTCACATTCGGATGGTTGGGCACCTCTGGGTCCCATTTCCTGGACATGGACACACTCTGCAGGGACAGGAGCTGCTCTGGAGCAAACAGAAGCCCCGATTCCACCTGACACAATGGAATAGAAATTCCTGTTCCACCTGACACAATGGAATAGAAATTCCTGTTCCACCTGACACAACAGAACAGAAATACCTTTTCCACCTGACAAGACGGAACATAAATCCCTGTTCCACCTGACACAACAGAACCAAAATCCCTGTTCCACCTGACACAACGGAACAGACATCCCTCTTCCACCTGACACAACGGAACAGAAATCCCTGTTCCACCTGACACAACAGAACCGAAATCCCTGTTACATTACATTACAGGCATTTAGTAGACGCTCTTATCCAGAGCGACTTACACAACTTATTTTTTTAATCATTTTTTTGTTACATATCCATTTATACAGCTGGATATATACTGAAGCGATTCAGGTTAAGTACCTTGCTCAAGGGTACAACGGCTGTGTCCTACCTGGGAATCGAACCTGCAACCTTTAGGTTACAAGCCCAGTTCCTTAACCATTATACTACACAGCCGCCTCCACCTGACACAACGGAACAGACATCCCTCTTCCACCTGACACAACGGAAAATAAATTCCTGTTCCACCTGACAAGACGGAACATAAATCCCTGTTCCACCTGACACAACAGAACCAAAATCCCTGTTCCACCTGACACAACGGAACAGACATCCCTCTTCCACCTGACACAACGGAACAGAAATCCCTGTTCCACCTGACACAACAGAACAGAAATCCCTGTTCCACCTGACACAATGGAACAGACATCCCTGTTCCACCTGACAAGACGGAACATAAATTCCTGTTCCACCTGACACAACAGAACCAAAATCCCTGTTCCACCTGACACAACGGAACAGACATCCCTCTTCCACCTGACATAACGGAAAATAAATCCCTGTTCCACCTGACAAGACGGAACATAAATCCCTGTTCCACCTGACACAACAGAACTGAAATCCCTGTTCCACCTGACACAACAGAACTGAAATCCCTGTTCCACCTGACACAACAGAACATAAATCCCTGTTCCACCTGACACAACAGAACTGAAATCCCTGTTCCACCTGACCCAACGGAACAGACATCCCTCTTCCACCTGACACAACAGAACCTGTTCTACCTGACAAAACGGAACATAAATCCCTGTTCCACCTGACACAACAGAACTGAAAACCCTGTTCCACCTGACACAACAGAACAGAAATCCCTGTTCCATCTGACAAAATGGAACATAAATCCCTGTTCCACCTGACACAACAGAACAGGCTGGTTTAACATGGCCAGGGTGCCACACACATTCACACACACACACACACACACACACACACACACACACACACACACACACACACACACACACACACACACACACACACACACACACACACACACACAGACACTGATTGGTTCACAAAATTCACAAAAATGGAGAATTGCTGATTGTCAACTGCCTTGTTGGGTAACTTGTGTTTTATGCCAGGTCCCTCTTGTAAAGGAGATTTCAGTCTCAATGGGGTATTCCTGGTTAAAGGTAAAATAAATAAAAAATACACATGTGAATTCACTCAGGTAAACACATGTATTCACAAATACAATGCATACACATATGTATGGGTAAAAATACAAATTCAAAGATAAACACATACCACATGTGTACATACATATAAGAGAACACACACACACAATGCACACACGTAAGCACGCTTGCACATACACGCACACACAAATACACGGCAAAGGTCATGTACACACATTCATTCATGCACATCATGCTTGAATGAACAGCTGAACTCAAACAAATGCAACAGCATGCAGGTAAAGACACACACAAACATGCACACAGTCACACACACACACGCATGCACACAGTCACACACGCACACACATGCACACGCACTCACACACACACACACACACACACACACACACGCATGCACACACACTCACACACACACACACACACACACACACACACACACACACACACACACACACACACACACACACACACACACACACACACACACACACACACACACACACACACACACACAGCCATCCACCCACCAGTTAACTTCATGGCTTTTACTGTCGTTTCCACTATGGCAGTAGCAGACTCCTTTGGTCTTGTTGCCAAGTGTGGTCAGCCAGGGGAGAGTAGCCGAGCACCGAGTGATTGATTCGTACAGTCTCTGTGATATACGTTTTATTTCAGACAGGAAATGCAGCTCTGGCTAAAATCAATATAGAGGCGCTCGTGCTGACTGCCAGAACAGCACTACAACCGATTCAGGCCGGACCTGTCAAAGCTACAAAAATGTTTCCCCAACTCCGGGCTCATGCTTGAATTTACACACACCGCCCTTCCCAGTCCATTTCCATTGT
>CM056380.1:80924122-80954122 GCA_029718625.1 Synaphobranchus kaupii
CACTCTTGTGTTTAGCCAGCTTGGCTGCCTTTAATATCCGTACGCCTAAATATTAATGTCACAAGTGGGAATATGGCAATATAATTGCAATGGACAGTGATTGCGCCAAGCAGAAATGAAATGCTTTGAGCTCTGACGCAGGGAGGAGTAAGAGGTAGTCTAGTCAGTGGCGATAAACGGGTGAATGGTGAGGAGGTGTGCTTCCTTTGAGCTCTGGCGCAGGGAGGAGTAAGAGGTAGTCTAGTCAGTGTTGGTAAACAGGTGAATGGTGAGGAGGTGTGCTGGCAGGTGTTGAAGGAGAAAGAGCCAGCCGGGCAGTGTGAGGCGGGTGGAGGGACTGCCCACGCGGCGTTATGCTAAAGACCTAATTCAATTACCACTTCTGCACCCCCGCGCCTGCTGTTGCCTGGCTGAAGGTGGAGGTCGGCGGCCGGACTGGCTCCGCTGCACCCAAACACATCGAAGAAGGAGGAAACTCAACTGCCACAACGCCCCCCTCAAATCTCCCTCCCTTGGTGCATTTCTTAATCCTGGACTACATCTCACTTTTCCAGGCTCTACTTGCCCAAGATTCTATGCCCACCCCTCGGGCCCATGTGGGGCCCTTCCTCTTGCTGTCTCTGTGTCAGGCAGCGCTCTGGTGTCAATCTTTCCTCATTGTACTCTTGAGTTTGAGATCTCACAGGGTAAACTGGCTTTAGACTCTCTGTGTGGATTTGTTCCACAAACAGGGCCCTGTATCTCCTGCTCAGTTAAGGAGCACCCTGTCATGCACCATGGGGTCAGTGTCAGAGCCCACAGCTTTGCCGGGGTTAGGGTTAGGTTAAGAGGTGTGCAGGAGTTCCCATACAAATGTCCCATGATTTGGGGCAATAGCCTTGCACCATGCCAGACTCAAACTGGGAGACATGGGCACGGGGATAGACGAGCGCTTCGGGAGACTAGATTATTGAGAGACCTACCCATAGAAAAACCTGTTCACAGAGAAACCTGCACTCAACAGAGCCAAGCATGTAAAGAGAACTGCACTCAGATTCCTTCATATCGAGACTCCTGTTTGTTTGTTCTCTGCTCTGGCTTGTTTTGGAGTCATCTCAGGCTTTCGAGGCTAAGAGGGGGACCCGTCTGTCTCCTCTATGCTAAAACCAGGCAGGGCTCGTGGCCAGAATCATGGTGAGTGGCGTGTTATGTAAAGAGAAGGAGAAAATAGTCCCTGTCCAGGTTCCAGGGAGCTGTGTGTGAGTCATAAAAAATACGCCTCCTGCCCCGCTCTCCTCCCCCTCTGCTCCTCCAGCAGGGATTCGGAGGGCAGGAAGTACACAGAGTGATGTACCCCCGCTCCTGTCTTCTAGAGACATCAACCCCCCCCCCCCCCTTTTTTTTTTCCTGTGTAGAGGCGGAAGGCAACTTTCCGCTCGCCCGTTACCTCCAAGGAGATGAAAGGATTTGCCTTGTTGATGAGGTGTCATCCCAGCAGGTGGCCGTACGTGTCCTCTCTCTGTGGGTACAGGATCTGAGACTGAATCAGGCCGACGGTCTTCATTGTCTCTGTCATCAGCCGTCAGCTCGGCCCTGCCCCGGGAAAGACAAGGACAGAGCAAATTTCCCACCATGCAACGCAAAGAGGAAGGGCGTGCCAAGAAGTTATGGCGTTGCCTCACTCGGACACCCACATTCCCCAGAATTCCCTTTTTCTGTGGGTCGCCCACCCGAGAGTGTGGGAGAGAGCAAACACCCCAGCCTTTTGCCAAGGGCTCTAATCTGAATTCTTTATTCAGGCATTAATGCAGAGGACTCCTGCGGTGTTTACCTGAGCGCAGTTGGTGAGGGTGGGTGCCATGGCGACGGTGCCACTATTTGCCCCTGTGTCTCAGCTGTCAGAGAGCAGCCCTGTGCCAGGATGAGCGTAGTGAATTGGCAAACGGAAAAGAAATTACCTTTCCATGTTCAGCCAATCTTCAGACGAACGTCTTGGAGAAAATCCATCAGGGATCCGTGCAATATATCATAATGTGTTATCGCCCTGATACATCATAATCTTCCTTCCAGTGCCTCAACTCTGGCCATAAATAAGCTTCTTTAAAAAGCTTTATTATGAAGAATAGGGGAGCAAAAGACAAAAACTAGCCTGTTATAAATTTTGCATCGCTGAATTAATGCATGCAAATGTATAAAGTTAATAGATAAATTATTCAAGCTTTTTGTGTGTGTTTGAGAAGGAGATAGGAAAAGTGAGGTGAGCACCATTTCAAATTGGAAAATTAATATTCATAACTTTTTTAATGAAGTTACAGAAATGACTGTCAATTCAAGGTTTAACCAAGGTTTAATTAACGACTGTAGAAGCGGACGACTCTTGCGCTGAGAGAATTGAGGGGAGCAAGACTTATTCATTCAGCCATTTATTTTAAACAATTCCACCTGAACACGGCAAAAATAATGTGTAATCTCTGAGAAGGTCTTGATGTGTATGTGGAAATAATTATGGGTTATAAAGAGGTTAGCTTGACGTAATATTCAATTCACAAATTAACTAAATTAAAAAAACATACCTTTTAAAATGGCTTGTGATACTCTATTATCACTAATAACTGGTAATGCTCTATTTAGACATTTATACAAAAGTATAACATTTCCTTTTGAGGATGTGGGATGTTACATATTCAGGATGTGTCACCAGTTCATCTGAATAACTCCCTTGTTCTAACTCGTGACTAATGAGCGCATGTTTTCCCTGTTTCAATAAGGCAAACCATGTATGGACAGGCCCCCAAATAATTTGTTTAAATGCCAAAGCCAAATGCAGCATGTGTTTCATATCGCAGTGTGTCTTCGCTCTTCTTGGACGCTAAAGCTTACTGCGCACATTGACGAAGATGACTTCTGTGTAAAATCGATCCTCTTGCCAATAAGTAATCTTTGCCTTTGCCTTTAAAGATGATCAAGCTCTTAAAGACGATGGGGGAGCGCTTGGTCGAAGTCTAATGCTGCCTCCACCGTAAACCCTATGGAGAAATGCTGCAGTTTGATAGTGACGTCAGACGTGAAGAGCTTCAATTATTTACAGGTGGCGAGCTCTTTCCATTGCCCACGGGGCCTGTAAATGGCCATCTTGCTGTAATCAACCCCTCAAGAAATAATCAAAATATGCCCTGCCTCCCCGGGACAGTCTGTGACTGGATGATTTCAAACCCCATTTTCCTTAATGGAGGGAGAGGTGGGGCACGTGGAAATGAAAGCCATATCTGTTGAGAGGCACTTGACGGAAAATTGCTCGGCGAGCGGCGTTCCCCTTAAAGGAGAACTCCAGTCAAAAATTCAAATGCAATAGGTTTTTGTGATATGAATGAAGTGCTCACACGCATGAGTGAGCGTTCTGAACCCCGTCTTCTAAGCCTAGAGCCCAACGCTCCCCTTCCAGTCGACGACATAAAACTCACCAGCTAAAGCTTTTCATTAGCTCAGAAAAACAACGCCCCGTGAAACGAAAGCCACTTTTCCACACGAAGCTTCCTGAATACTTAGAGAATGGTGTAGAAAATCCTCTTACGAGTCTATCAATACCAGTGTGGTTTGTGCACGGTGACATTTTCACTGTTTAGACATTCTGAAAGCCAGCTTGTATCGGATGAATTTGTGATCGTCATCACTAGCTTAATTTTAGCCTCATTTGGCTTCATTTCGCCTGGCTTTTTGTTCAACTTCACGAGATCATCTACCATGCAAGACACGGCTTGGCTTCTAAATCTACTGAATGTCGTTTGGAGGATGCTTTTTTCTTGAGTTGTTCGTACTTTGATATGTGACAATTTTAAGTACTTTGTGAAAAAGGGGTGTTTGCATTAAAGTTTAATATTGTGCTAAACTTGATGGAAACACAGGTTTCTATGGTTTATTGATTCATAAAAGTGTGTACTATATGGGTTTGCATCTACATTAGCATTTGCCATCAAAGACATTAGCAGGAGAAAAATATCACAATTCCTGATCTGCATGTCATTAAAGTTGTTGCATAAAAGGTCATTGCCACAGTATGACCATGTGTGGTCTCAATGCCTCTCAAGCAAATAACAATTAAGTATGTGCTGAGTACACATTGCTATGCCTGTGAGTGTTACAACAGCTAAGGATACATTACTGAGCACCGGCGCTTCCTACTGAGCACTCAGGCACTGTTACCTGGCTGTTATTACCATAGTCATCCAGGTCATATAGACTACTGGATGTAGTACTGGATGTAGTACTCAGATAGTTTTTTCTTTGCACTATGCCAGCTGTTTGCTGTAAATCCAGGCAACCATTTTCATCATTTTTAAAGGAACACCATTGTTGGTGAAGAGTATTCCTATGCCTTTATTAGTTAAAAATGTAGACTTTTTTCTTCGTGTGACGTTTGTGTAGCGATTGTGTTTAATGCCCTTGCCCAACGTAGTCACGATATTTTAGCTTTTTGTGAGATTCTGTGCGCTGAGTTAAATGAACCTCTTCTGCAGACCGCCGTGCCCCCCCGCCGTGCTGGGCATACGGAAGCAGAGCTCGCTGTTCCGCTCCGCGCCAGGCCTCCCCCCACTCAAAGAGGAGCCGATTGAGCTGAAGACAGGCGGGTGGGCTGGTGGGATCACCACGCAGTCTCGCTGGTTGGCTGACGAGCTTTTTAACAGAAAGTAAATCATTCCTGACCCTGTTGGAACGGGTTCTTTTCCCGTGTCTCAGAGTGTGATTTGCCACATGTCCCCGCCGTCGCCATGACGCTGGCTCTCCCGGCCTTCCCTAATCATGGAGAAAAGCGAGAGAGAGAGAAAGAGAGAGAGAGTAGTTTCTCCTGGCAACCTGCGCTGGATCACAGCGATGTGCAAAGACAGGGTGTTCCCCTCCATATGCAGAGATATGGCCTTCCAGAACAAACGCTGTGTATTCAACAAGAACACGTACCCTTCCATTGTGCTATCTCTGAGCCATGCCTACAGTATATACACACACACATATGTGCATACACATACACACACACAGACACGAGAGAGACATACACGTGTGCATACACGCACACACACACAAGAGACATACACATGCGCGCACACACACACACAAGTACACGCACACGCACGAACACGCACACACAAACACAAAATGCATGCATTTAGACGTTCACATATACTGTTACACATAACCACACACAGATTCACACAACGCACACACATATGCAAACTTGTAAATGTACACACACGCAGTGCAACGCTTTCAGTACTATAAATGCTCCAACAGTTTATGTAACTCCAGAAGGGATCAGATGTACTCTATCAGAGCTGATTTCACGCAAAATGTGTCGGTGTACATATGCGCGCACAGAGTCTAGCACACACACAAGCACACACTGTGCGTCCCTCTCTCTCATTGTGCCATAATTAGAGGAACATTGTGCTCATGATTATTATTTGCCTCTTTGTCAGAGAGGGGGAAGAAGACAGAAGTGCCTCTGAAATAGTGTGCCGCCCACTGTTTGAGAGTCTGCTGGAGAGGTAAATCACGCTCACATAAAAACCGCCACGGACTGGCCATTAAACCTGCTCTTTCTTTCCTTTTCTCCAAAAAGGAAGTAAATCTGCGCGAGCCTCACCTCGCACAGCCAGGTTCCAGGGGCTCTCGGTGTAAGCGACAGACAGCAGCCGCTGTTTGTGTCTGCACACGCGTGTCCAAAAGCACAGGCTCTGTCTCATTAAGTATAAACAGTAAAATAGCTCCACAGCGAAGCTGCCGATTGTGGAATGGCGAAGGGCGCAAGCAATTTAGGGAGAGTAAAAACGATCTCACGCATATCCGTGTGTGGATGCCTGTCTGTCCTTTTTTTCCCTTAGTGTGCCAAACGGGCTTATTGTCAGAATGATGATTGATCAGATGGCATCGCATCTGTGAGGCAAACGCTTGTTTCGACCAGACCTGAGGCTTAACAAGCGGTGCTTTATTAACAAACTCAACTCTGGTGTGCTGTACAAAGGCGTCATGGTTTTACTTGTCATTGATAATCAGTACAATCAGTGGGTTTTTAATCGCGGCAGGTTCTAATGGGAATGATGATGGAAATTATGATTATCCGAAGGGTACTCTGAGTAATGCAGAAAAATGAGACAACATTACAGTAACGGAAGTCGGCACACACAGCCCAAAGTGTGTTTGCAGTACGTCTGTGCCTCAGACTTTGGGCAACATCATCATCGGACTCAAAGTTTGCTCATTTGCGACATCATCATCAACAGACTGGGCTAAGTAAAGGGAAAGTAACTGTTCAGCCCACATTGTCTGTCAGTCTCAGAGCCTGCGTTTCCCAGCACTCTCCTGTGATCCACAGCACTTCAGCACTTTTTCCTCTGAAGATTGTCTCACTTTTTTCCCCTCCTGTTCTTCTGCTCCTTTCATTACAAATGTTTGCCACATCAGAACCTCCCACCAGAGAGAGAGACTGAGGTGATGTGAGCTGAACCTCTCGGGGGGGGGGGGGTGCCTACACTAAGCTTCAGCGACTTCTCGTGGTGCCTCCCCCTCACTGGAGCGGGCGTGCTAACGTGCTACCGCTCTGAGATCCAGGCCCACGGCGCAGGAGAACCAGGGCTTCACTCATAAAGAGCCGCCACCGTTCCTCCTCACAGCCACATTTTTTATGTATTCTCTTATCCAGGGTCGTAGTCAGCACCTAATGTACTCTTTTTTGGGGGAGTTTTTTCATCACACATTTAAACAGAAGTGTTTTTACTGGTGAAATTCAGCTCAGTCATGTCCCCCTACCCAAGGGTGAAATAAAGCACCCCCTAGCTTGAGATTCAAACCTACACCCTGCTGGTTACAAACCTACATTCCCAAATGTACACTTTGCACTGGCACCTGTTGGTCAGTCTGTTTTACAGATAGTCCTGGGTTTATCAGCCAGCTTCTGTCCCTAGAGCCTTGGCCTTGCGGGGGGTGGGGGGGGGGGGGGTAGTTCTCTGCCCCCCGCCCCCCCCTACCCTACCCCACCCCTGCCCTCTGGTGTCTGACAACCCATCGTGGATGACCAATGTTTCCCATAGTGCCCTTTGTTTCTTCCTCTTCTAACATCTCCTCTGAAGGAATCCGAAAACAGCGCAGGGCCTTTGTTGAGTCTAATTAAAGATCTTTGATTTAATCCATCTAATTGAATGGCAAAGCAGTGCCTGCTTGCGCGTGGTGTGTTTGCTGCCAAAGGGTTTGAGAAGCTGACTGATTTAGAAGCCCCGTCTGACTGTCTGCGCTTCTAGACGAGGGCACAGCCACAGACAATGGAGCTCAGCTGACTAGCCCTGGGGAATTGTGCATGATAAGATCTTACTAGTCATGGACTACAAATGAGACTGGCGCTTACATGACGTCATCAGAAGGTGCCGCATGACCTTACCAGTGTCAACAGGGGCCCAGCTCGTCCAGTTCTTTCTTTTGGGCCTCCGATAAGCTGGACCTGGGTTCACTGCCCTGCCTGTTTCCTTAATGGGACAGTTCACTTTTTTATATTATTTAAGTTTAGTGTAGGTTATGTTTTTAATTGGCCCAGATATTTTAGATATTTAGAGAAATTTCTGATGACTGGTATTCAAGGGTTTTCGGTATAAAGCAAGAAAGTACAGCTTGTACAGCGATGTTTCCAGAGGCTCTGTATATGAGCAGATACATCTATAGTGTTTATTAACAATTATGAACATTAAACATTATTAGTCTGTATGTTGTGCTGATGCGTCTTTCCTGGAATGCAGCACTCTCAGGTTGTAAGCACCGTAGGAAGCAGCTCTAACCAAAAATGAGATTAAACTTAATATTTCAAAGAATAATCGAGTAATATACATTTGTACATCCTCCAGAGGCTTAACATCGCTGTGCAAGCTGCTTGAAGTGCATTTTTTTGTTTTAGACCACAACCCCCCAAATGCCCCATAGCAACCATTGTGAAGGTCGTCAGAAACATCCTAAATATCTAGACATCCTTCATCGCACACAAAGATTTCCTTGGCCAATCTAACACATTTTTCTGTTTCTAGATGGCAGAAAGTGAACCGTCCCTTTAATATTGTGGCTTTTACAGACAGAAGGAGATTAATTTTAATGGATGCCATATTTCAGACACAGTCCGTCGTGTTGGGAAAGGTGATCGCACACACGGGCCACCCGCTACGTCGCCGTGCCAACAGCAACACACTCCCGTTCCCACCATCGTTCTGGTGCAGGTCCTTGGCAACCAGGGTACCGGCATAAACAAATAAATAAATCAGCTCTAATAACGCTGACACAGACACACACACGCACACACACACGCACACGTATCTCTCTAACGCTTTGATCCTCCTTTCTGCGTCGATTCAAATTCTGTTTCACACCACTGCGTATCGGGAGAGCTTGCTTTTTTGAAAATTAAGTTTTAATTAGGATTATCTTCGTCTTTATTCGTAAAGCTGAACCCCTTTCCAAGGGCGCTCTGCATATAATTTAAAAGCACCTGTTTTGGGCTCTATTTATACGACTGCTTTTTTTAGCGCTGGTGTAATTGAGGTAAAGTGCACTGCACAAGGATGCAACAGCGCCGACCACATGCTGCTAAATCTAAGCGCCACAATCATTGTGTTGCGCTGAAGATTCAATTACACGTTCCAGGTTGTCGGATTTTTAACTCGGCCGCGATCCTCCCCGACGTGCCCTCGCGGGTGCCTTCAGTCCCGACTCGCCGCGCAGCCGGATAGCGTTAGTCACCCAGCTCAGCTAGCGTTAGTCACCCAGCTCAGCTAGCGTTAGTCACCCAGCTCAGCTAGCGTTAACCACCCAGCTCAGCTAGCGTTAGTCACCCAGCTCAGCTAGCGTTAGTCACCCAGCTCAGCTAGCGTTAGTCACCCAGCTCAGCTAGCGTTAGTCACCCAGCTCAGCTAGCGTTAGCCACCCAGCTCAGCTAGCGTTATTCACCCAGCTCAGCTAGCGTTAGTCACCCAGCTCAGCTAGCGTTAGCCACCCAGCTCAGCTAGCGTTATTCACCCAGCTCAGGTAGCGTTAGCCACCCAGCTCAGCTAGCGTTAGTCACCCAGCTCAGCTAGCGTTAGTCACCCAGCTCAGCTAGCGTTAGCCACCCAGCTCAGCTAGCGTTAGTCACCCAGCTCAGCTAGCGTTAGTCACCCAGCTCAGCTAGCGTTAGTCACCCAGCTCAGCTAGCGTTAGTCACCCAGCTCAGCTAGCGTTAGTCACCCAGCTCAGCTAGCGTTATTCACCCAGCTCAGCTAGCGTTAGTCACCCAGCTCAGCTAGCGTTAGCCACCCAGCTGAGCTAGCGTAATTCACCCAGCTCAGGTAGCGTTAGCCACCCAGCTCAGCTAGCGTTAGTCACCCAGCTCAGCTAGCGTTAGCCACCCAGCTCAGCTAGCGTTAGTCACCCAGCTCAGCTAGCGTTAGTCACCCAGCTCAGCTAGCGTTAGTCACCCAGCTCAGCTAGCGTTAGTCACCCAGCTCAGCTAGCGTTAGTCACCTGGCCCTCCAACCCTCTGAGATGAGAATAAGCGCTGGGCCTCTGGAGTGAGATGGATGCTGTCATAATTGAGCGGGAGGCTTCGTGATGGGGGCTGACCCCGCCCACATCTGCCTCCTGTCCCCTCAGAGCGCCCGTCGTCCCTGGATTGTGTGCGAGGGCCTACAGAGAGGCAGTGGAGAGATGTGGCAGAGGAGCGTGGGTGTTTTGGGGGGGGGGGGGGGGTTTGGGACGGGAACAGCAGGGTCCCGGGGCGTGTGTTAAGCATGGCAGAGTCTGCCCTGCTATGGTGGCTCTCTGATCCGTGACAGGGATAACCGCAGTAGAAGTGCACCGATATCCTCAGTGTTGTGTTTAGGAATAGAGTGTCCTTTTGAGGGCATTGTAGGCTGTGGGTCTGGGGGGAGGGGTTATGCTCTTTTGATCTGCCTGTGCAGACCAGCTCTATACTGACTGCTCAGCCATGTGCAGACCTGTGTCCCCAGCAGCACCATCACCAGTCTCCTTAGTCTATTCCCCCTCTCCCTTTGTCTGTCTCCCCACCTCTGTGACTATTCCCCCTCTCCCTTTGTCTGTCTCCCCACCTCTGTGACTATTCCCCCTCTCCCTCTGTCTCTTTCCCCACCTCTGTGACTATTCCCCATCCCTCTGTCTCTCTCCCACTTCTGTGACTATTCTCCCTTTCCCTTTGTCTCTCTCCCCACCTCTGTGACTATTCCCCTCTCCCTTTGTCTCCTTTCCCGCCTCTATCACTATTGCATCTCTCGCTCTGCCTATTTCCCCACCTCTGTGACTATTCCCCCTCTCCCTCTGTTTTTTTTCCACCTCTGTGACTATTCACCCTCTCCCTCTGTCTTTCTCCCACCTCTGTGACTATTGCATCTCTCGCTCTGCCTATTTCCCCACCTCTGTGACTATTCCCAGTCTCCCTTTGTCTCTCTCCCCACCTCTGTGACTTTCCCCCCTCCCTCTGTCTCTCCTCACCTCTGTGACTATTTCCCATCCATTTGTCTCCTTCCCCACCTCTGTGACAATTGCATCTCTCCCTCTCCCTATTTCCCCACCTCTGTGATTATTCACACTCTCCCTCTCTTTCTCCCCACCTCTATGACTATTCCACCTCTCCCTTTCTTTCTCCCCACCTCTATGACTATTCCACCTCTCCCTGTCATTCTCCCCACCTCTATGACTATTCTCCCCTCTCCCCCTATCTCTCTCCCCACCTCTGTAACTATTCCCCTTCTCCATCTGTCTCTTTCCCCACCTCTGTGACTATTACCACTCTCCCTCTGTCTTTCTTTCTACCTCTGTGACTATTCTCCCTCTCCCTCCCTCCCCACTACTATGACTATTCCCTCTCTCCCCCTGCCTCTGTCCCCAACTCTGTGACTATCCCCCCTCTCCCTCTGCCTCTTTCCCCAACTCTGTGACTACCCCCCCCTCTCCCTGTGCCTCTCTGCCCTCCTCTATATCCATTCCCCCTCTGTCTGGGTCTCTCCACACCTCTGTGACTATTCTCCTCTCCCTCTGCCTCTCTCCACACCTCTGTGACTATTCCCCTCTGCCTCTCTCCACACCTCTGTGACTATTCCCCCTCCCTCTGCCTCTCTCTACACCTCTGTGACTATTCCCCCCTCCCTCTGCCTCTCTCCACACCTCTGTGACTATTCTCCTCTCCCTCTGCCTCTCTCCACACCTCTGTGACTATTCCCCCCTCCCTCTGCCTCTCTCCACACCTCTGTGACTATTCCCCTCTCCCTCTGCCTCTCTCCACACCTTTGTGACTATTCCCCTCTCCCTCTGCCTCTCTCCCACTTCTGTGACTATTCCCCTCTCCCTCTGCCTCTCTCCACACCTCTGTGACTATTCCCCTCTCCCTCTGCCTTTCTCCACACCTCTGTGACTATTCCCCTCTGCCTCTCTCCACACCTCTGTGACTATTCCCCTCTGCCTCTCTCCACACCTCTGTGACTATTCCCCCTCCCTCTGCCTCTCTCTACACCTCTGTGACTATTCCCCCCTCCCTCTGCCTCTCTCCACACCTCTGTGACTATTCTCCTCTCCCTCTGCCTCTCTCCACACCTCTGTGACTATTCCCCCTCCCTCTGCCTCTCTCTACACCTCTGTGACTATTCCCCCCTCCCTCTGCCTCTCTCCACACCTCTGTGACTATTCCCCTCTCCCTCTGCCTCTCTCCACACCTTTGTGACTATTCCCCTCTCCCTCTGCCTCTCTCCCACTTCTGTGACTATTCTCCTCTCCCTCTCCCTCTGCCTCTCTCCACACCTCTGTGACTATTCCCCTCTCCCTCTGCCTTTCTCCACACCTCTGTGACTATTCCCCTCTCCCTCTGTCTCTCTCCCCACCACTGTGACTATTCCCCTCTCCCTCTGTCTCTCTCCCCACCTCTGTGACTATTCCCCTCTCCCTCTGCCTTTCTCCACACCTCTGTGACTATTCCCCTCTCCCCACCACTGTGACTATTCCCCCATCCATCTGCCTCTCTCCACGCCTCTGTGACTATTCCCCTGCCCTCTGTCGCCTCAAGCTGCTGTATCGGGGAGCCCCGCCCTCAGTCCCAGAGATGCTGAGGGTATGACAGCCCCTCCCCCCGCAGCGTTTACACAGCTGTGCAGCTGTCCCTCCGCTCCGCTTCCCCGAAACCGCACACCTGTAACTCGGGGTGACAGAAGCGAGCGTGTGCCTGGGGGGATGTGGCTGGTGCGGGGGAGCGTGGTGGGGCTGGAACATTAACAAACCCAGGGCGATGAAATGGGGCGAATCGTCTGTGGCACGCCGGGCCGGTTTTGAAATTGATCCCTGGGATGGAGCGGCTGTACCCGCCCCACGTTAGGAGAGTGAGGCATCCGCTCCTGAGGTCATGTGTTTGAAATTCATCAGCTCGCGGTGAGCGCGCTCTTTCCTTGCAGTCTGGAGAGAGGGGGCTCAGCAGGAAGCCCCCCCCCTCCAATTAAACACGCCCCTCCACTGCCCTGCACTACCACACTCAAATCTGCATTAATTCACTACTTCAGCTGGTCATTTTAACAGGCTTCCATTGCTTTTTTAAAAATTTGAAAGCAAACTTTTCAGAGTGAGTTTGATTGATGGACCATGAAAGGATGGTTGTTTTTGTTTTGCTATTTAGACATAGTGATTTCAAGTGCCATTTATGCAAGGCTGACACCATATACTGAAACATGAACCTGACGATGCTGTTATTTTAGCTAGTCAGAGGTTAGATTGACACTTGTTTTTCATAGCAGAAAAAAACCTTACAGCGTGCGCTTGTGCATATGAATATGTGTGTGTGTGTGTGTGTGCACTTCTACAGTATGTAGAATTTATGTGACTGTACTTGTGTGCGTATGTGCCTATGTGTGTTTCTACAATATCTGTGTGTGTGTGTGTGTGTGTGTGTCGTGTGTGTGTTACACAACACTCTTTAATGCTGAGCAGGTTTCATTCCATATTGTGTTTGTTATGAATCAGTGGAAATCTAGAGCAGGTATTGAGACGAAGGCTGGCACACGGTAATGCAGCGCTGAGAAACCCGGCAAGACAATTTTCAGCGCTCCATCACCATCGACCCATTAACTTAATGTTGCGTGCTTTCAAGCTGCCCGCATGATAATCAAAGTCTGCCGTGGAAGGGCTGACAATCGATAATCTATACTACACTACAGTATATGAGTTCAGGTGCATTAGCGATTGAAAGGTCCCATTTGCTTTTCTCCTGACACATCAACTGAAATACCAGTCAATGACACTCTTAAAAAAAAGGTATGACTTTCTCTGTCCCGGTGTTCAGAATGGAGAGAGGGGATTGTGGGATTGTGACAGATTCCATGTAAAAATGTTGTCACAGGGCTCCGTAAATACGCTGTAACCTTGACAACTCTGCGCCGTCGCGTCATTCATCACGGTCAACGTTTGAAAATGACACTTGCCATTAATTCTGATGGGCTGCTTATTTTCGCGTTCTTGTTTAAAAGGCGCCCGGGGCGTAAAACTCAGGGAAAGTGTGTGGTTGGACGCACAAAGCATTGGTAAATCAGCATCGCAAGAGGCCGTTGGCTCAGTACGTGTTGGGTTTGTCCACATAAGTGGTTGCCCTGTTCTACATTTTCAAAAACAATCACTGACTTTTCTGGACAACATGAACTCTCTTAAACTTGCATGTTGGTACAAAATGGTACTTGGCAACATCCAGGTGAACATACTGTATCACCTGTAAACATACTGTGTATCACCTGTATAACACAGGGGCCAACTTTTCATTGTCATTTTATTGTCACTTTATTCATAAGGACCAGAAATCGCTCACCAAACTGTGTTTCTGTTTAAAAAATGAACCCAGGCCAGTCTTACGATGGGAAACGAATCCAAAGATTTGACAATGCTGTCGGATCTTCGAACCTCAGCTGGACGGGTCCTGTAGCACATGGCAACCCCGCCCGTGCAGGTGTCCCGGGATGGCCCGTTCGGATAATCGGCACTTCAGCTTTCTGAGTGACCGGCCATGCAAAGCTTCTCTCCTCTCTCACGGTCCCCGAGTGCTACATGGCGCCGTTTGAATCACCAGCCATTCCACACTTCATTACCCAGCAGGAAGCCCACGCTCGGGCAGGGAAACCTGGGATTTTACTGGTGCGGTCCGCAGGGAGGGGGCCCTGGACTGCTGGGGGCGGGCTGGCGTGAGTGGATGGCGGGTTCCTCAATGCTCCGTGCAGTTTTCCGCAACAATCGCCGATTCCATAATTAAATCCGAGTTCCATGTAGTGTGGATCCTATGGCCTCAGCAGATGTACTGCTATGTTGAACTTTATGTTGCTTGAAAACGGTTCTGAAGTGCACTCAAGACAGAGACTGTCTGGCTGTAAAATTATCTGTTTTATAGTGCTATCATTAATGCAATATCTCCTAAAGATGCGGCTCGCCGTACGGCATATTCTCTTCATAAACAAAGTATTGAAATAGATTGCACCTTGCTGCTTAGAAATGTATGCGTTCTACAAATGCTTCTGAAAGAAACTAATGATTATCCCCGCCATAATTGTATCCTCACCCTTTCCCTGTGACAGTAAGTATCATTGAGGCCACCAAAGACTAATGGTGATAGATATCCAGGTACAAATATGAATATGCAACATTGTAGTGCACTACACATGGCTCATTAAATTCTAATTTGATGCATGTTACACAATATTAGTGTATTTTTGAATGGATACCTGTAGGAAAGACTAAAATTATACAGCAGCATTGCCATGCATAGTTGCATATCAATATTACACCACTTACATGCCCACACACAGACACACACGTACGCACACACATGCACACACACATGCACGCACACACACACACACACGCGCACACACAGACAACACTACCCCCCCTTGTTCTTTTGGAACGGGTGCGGAGGCGTCTCATTCCGGCCCATAACAGGGCCGTCCTGTCGGAGGGGGGGCTGGAGAGAGGGGGTGTCTCCGTTGGGCTTACTCCACGGCGTGCCAGTGGTGTGGCGGTATGTGTCCTTCCTCTGGCTTCTGCTGGTCCGCTGGCTCTCACACACGGCGCATGGCGTGCCTGGCTCCGCTCCATTGCTCCCCTGTGTCTTTAAAAAAACAGGTCTGACGTCACCGCTGCCATGTGGGGCGGGGTTCTGACGTCTGTTCTGTTCTCTGTATCCTTATTTTTCTCTCCACTGGGATGCGCTGACTCTGCTCGCCCTCTTCCGCTCCGGCCTGCAGGAGTCTATTGATCAGCCTGTGAAATCTGACATCTGAAAAGGGAGAGAAGGATTTGGAAGAAGAAAAAAAAGAATAACAAGATGAAAAAAGGAATAAATGGGACCTGGCTCTTAGCCTGGGTGTTTTAGGGAGACTAAGTAGTTTTTATTCCTGCCGTTTCTTATATCTGTTAATTTATTTCCTGGGTAATTATGGGCTGCGTTGCAGACTTAACCCTCTGTAGGCTTTACCCCTTCTCAACCCTTCTGGGCTCACTTCAGCCAGGTCCAGATGGAGTCATCAGTCAAATGGTTTGGGGAGCACACATATGTAGGCAAGGTTGATATTGAGTCCAGGTGATATAGTAGTTTATTATTTAATTAAGGTAATTAATGGATACCGTTCCACTTGCACTATCAGGGTTTGAGATTATGTGTGTGTGTGTGTGGGGGGGGCTGACTTGAAGTAAACTCAGGGTTGGCTTTGTCCAAGTGACACCTCAGAGGTCACCCAACCCAGAGGCTTCATTGGGCAGTGGCTTTGTCGTCACCTCCCTCCCCTTCCGCTAACAAGGAAACCAGGGATATGCGAGGACTAAAACGGGCAATCATTTTGCTTTTCTGGAAAGCCTGAGGCCTTCACATAAAACCACGAGTCAGAGGAAGCTTTCATGGTTGAACATGAAAACCACGGTGTAAACGTGCGGTGTAAACGTGCGGTCTAGCTGAAGGGGGGGGCATTCATTCACTTTCACTCATTCCAAGAAAGTGATTTTTCATTACGAGAGAGAAACGTCCCTGAAAGACAGAAAAAAAAGACTGGTACAAGGATGAAGCGGTACATGGCTTTGCGGCCAAACAGCACTACATCACTTGAGATCATGTGCTCGCTAAAGGAAAAAAGCAAAACTCCCTCCAACACAAAATGATATAAATTACAGTGGTTATGGTCTATACATTTCAATTTAACGTGCTTGTAATGATAAATTATTTCGGTTACGGATCCAAAAAAAAAAGGAGCTGAACGCAGTCGGACTGGTAGGGATGTTAGAACAATTGTGGCTGTCTGGAAAGGCTCTGGCCATTAGTCAATAAATTAAAGAGTAATTACAGTCCTTTCTGCCTGTGTGCCTCCGTTTGGAGGACCCCACACAGGTGTAATGGAAATGTATTAGTGTGGTTGATTTGGTGGTGGGGGGGGTTATTGAAAAACGATCTCACCTCTAACTCCTCGACTGTATCAACAATATGTACCAAGTGAATTATAGCCCTTTGTGTACCCATTAGGCTTGTCTCAGTGTTACTATTTTGACACGGTGTTATTTCCCTCTAAAACACCATTGATAGCGGTATTACCAACAGTCCTAACAAAAACGGCCTAAATAAAGTGCCATCAACATTGGAAAAAAAACAAAACAGCAGGCCTACAAAATAAGAAAACAATCACCCTCAGTTATAAAATGTGTAAACTTAAATTAAAACAAATAGACAACAAGATGAATTAACTTTGGTAAATTGACAATGTTAATAAAATGTTTTGTGTGTATGTTTTACTTTACTGGTGAGCTGAAAATAGACGGGGCAGTAAACTTCCCTTTAAACGGATCATTGGTCTTGGTCTAACCTGTTTTTGTTAGTTTAGTTAGTGTTAATCACTAAGCAGCTTACACTTAACGAAAAATGATATACCACTCTGTTAACTACTGCATCAGCTTTCAGCACAACCTGTACAACAACTATCTAACAAAACCTTCATGCGCCTCAAGATCATTTAAATTCTAAATCTGTGTGCTGCAGATCTTTGCCATGAATATTCTCAGAGTGTGAGTGCAGCGAACAAGGCATGTATGTAAAGGGATGGTTCGGAGGACCAGACGTGACAGTAGGGAATAGGAAAGTGCCCAGAAAAGAGCACCACTAGAATGGAAAGAACTCCGTAGAAAGGAGAGATGAAAAAGAAAAGAAACAGACTCCCTCTCTCACGCAGAGAGAATAATTAGGTGGAGACTGGGAAAAGAGGAGAACGAAAAACAACCCACAAAATGGCGGGCGAGGGGCTCGTAGGCACGAGAGAGAAACCTCACGCTCTCAATAAGAGAGGGGGAATAAAGGAGAGGAAAAGAGAGAAATAAGGATAAACACTAGCAACCCGGATCGGGCGAAAAGGCTCGAAGGCTAGAGCGTATAAAAATAGAAAGCAAAGAAAAGACCTCTCGCTCTCAAAACTGAAAGCAGGAAAAAGAGAGGTAAAAAGAAAACGGCGAAGACAAACTGTCTAGGACGAGAGGGACAGAGAGGCGGAAAGCAAAGGATGGAGGGTGAAAAGAGCAGGAGGGAATCCTGACTAACTCTAAAACACCTGAGTCCAGTCCCGCGTTACTTTAACAAACAGTTGAGGCAAAGTGGTCAACTCAAAGTAAAAAGGGGGTAATCCCAAACGCGCTACAAGCCGGCTATATAGAAAAAAGGACTATAGGTGCTCAACAAAAGGACCAGCGAACTGAAAGAATACCTAACCCGGACCACTTTGCTAGGACTAACCCGAGATAAGGAAGACTGGAGCACACAGAGCTCAGAGCAAAAAATAATAATAATTTAATAAGACTGACGTTTCGACGTCAACGACGTCTTCTTCAGAGTCAAACGGAAATACAGACAACGCACCGGGAGGTATATAAATACCCTCCCATCAATTACACATAGTAAGATGCGCATGTGTGGGACTAATATATCTCGTAATAGATACCACATACACAATGTTATATTCTTTAACAGGGTAGAGAGAAGACCGACAAATGTCATGGGTAAATAAACTGAATAATAACCTATTATGAGCATGGCATAAACAATATATAATGAAAATCAAATAGCCTATACACAAATTACAAAAAACATGAAAGATTCAGAGACTCATTTAACCCAAAGAGTCTGTACTGTACCGTACCGGCTTTCCTTGTCAAATGCAAGACAATATGGAAGCGCCGAGACAGGAAGACGTGAGGTTTAAATAGCTGGCGGAAAGGTGGCACAGGTGCTAACACTGAGTGGAGGAAAGGAGCAAAAACATGGAACGGATGAAGAAAAACAAAAGAGTGAGCGCTAAAAGAGCGCTCCAGACGGAGCGGCCACAGAGCGGAGAGCAGGCAGAGAAACCATGATCCACAATTTAAAATAACATTGATAAAATGTTGCAAATTTATAATTGAGTAAAAATAATTGAGTATTTTGTGAATTAGCTGTATTGTTAATCAAGGAAAATTATTGAAAACAGGTTGAGACCAAAAATCAGTTTAACCATATCTAACGTTGGCCCACAAAAGGCACTTTTCACCTAGTTTCTACTAATTTTATTTAAGTGTCAATATCAAAAAAATATTCAATGCACATCCATGGTTTAAAGTTCTAATTGAAGAAGAGGCTGTATCATTCAGAAATTTGCAACAGAATACAGTTATGTCACAATCATCACATACAGTATATACATAATACGCTTAAAAATATGTAGCCTAATGTTTTTATTAACTTAAAAAATATATGTACAAAAGTATGTGTTTTTACATAACAACAGCAATGTATTACTGCTACAAGTGCGATGGTTGGTCGCTGCGGTAATGTTGACTGTACTGGACTTGTAGTAGTTTGAAATGTAATAAGATAAACTTTTCAGGATTAATCAGAAAACAGTTGTAGCTTCATAACCTGGTAGGATATTTTTTTCATTATACAGTTTTATACCGGAGGTTTTGAAGAAAAGAAATTAGGTGTCTACTAATACAAACGTATATTGGGTACTGTACATAGTACAGCAAGCAAGGGAAAAACACAGAATGCTTATTTGTACAATGTTTTAAAAATATATTATTGTTCCTATATCGGAACATGAGTTGTGTGTATAAAGGGTGCATTTTATTCATTTTATTGTCTGTACTATGGCAAGATGAAGGTTGTAAACATTGTTTGGGCTATTAGCATCCTGCTGTTTTATTGCCCTACAGTGCAACTTGAGAGAGGTAGGTGTTTTTCGCAAGCCGTGACCCTTTTGAACAACCTTGTATCAGAATTTTTTAGGTTTTCTTTTCAGAGAAACATGACTACTGTAATTTGGATGGATCCGACTACCACTAGGGGGCCACCATGCATAGGGTTAAAGCAGGGGTGTCAAGATCCGGTCCTGGAGGGCCACAGTGTCTGCTGGTTTTTGGTGCGTTTAAGCACAAGTGATTAATTTAAGTCACTAATTGGCTAAGAAGTCCACACACCTTGTTCTCAATGCTTTAACTGGGTGCTGATTGAAAGGAAACCACAAATACCTGTGACACTGCGGCCCTCCAGGACTGGAGTTTGACACCCCTGGGTTAAAGCCATACTGAACTTTGTTTGAACATAATGTTGTATAGCTACCTGGCACTGATATTATTCATAATAT
Organism: Synaphobranchus kaupii; assembly: GCA_029718625.1. Classification (NCBI taxonomy): domain Eukaryota; kingdom Metazoa; phylum Chordata; class Actinopteri; order Anguilliformes; family Synaphobranchidae; genus Synaphobranchus; species Synaphobranchus kaupii. Next base: position 80,943,781 of record CM056380.1, read on the forward strand.
TCAAGCCCACCTTCATGAGTTGCTCCAGTGGTCAGAAACTGACCAACAAAAAAGGATTTTTTTTTCTCTCCATTCGCTTCCATTGCATGGCGAAAAGGGTCTCAAAAGCACACTTTTAGCACATAAACGAATGCAATCAACAGGGATTATGCTGATATAGAAAATAACAACATTCGGAACGGGCCATTAGTGTTCTGGAACACTAAGCCTCAGCAGTGCCTAACCAATATGTCTGCTGACATTCAAAATTTTTTGATTGATCCTGTTAATGTTCAAACTTCTAATAAAACACATTATTTTACTTATTGAACAGAAATATTTGTTAATGAGGATAGATGGCACTAGATGGCACACCTGCTGGTTCAGTTCACTATTAGAGCAACGTCAAACAATATTGAAGGTAATATAACTAATTTATTTTCAGTGCTTTTCAGTTTGGTTAACGGGACTCTTGCATCCGTGATGTGTAATAGTGAAAACAGGTTTCCATAAAAATCAGCTCTTGCATATCTATAGATATGTAAAAATGAACAATAAACATAATCACTGTTAATTTGTATAGATATGTAAAAATTAGTCCGCGTAAGTTACTTTGTAACAACAATTTCAGCAGAAACTGTTCAACAAAAAAGTTATCCTGAGGCAAAATAACGTGACACAGAAATGTGTTGGTAGCCCACAAATTGACCGAGACGCGTTATTCCCACGCCTCAATGTTGGTTTGGGTGGTCTGTTATTCTAGATGAATTTTAAAACATAGGCTATTTATAACTTAAAATATTGCGATCGAGAACCATGTAAAAAAAAAAATATTTAAAAATGCAAATCGGGGTAAAAGGCGATAAAAGAATGTCAGTTTAAATTGGAAATTGTTACATTTTTTCAGACTCAAATCCGGAATTCCTTACCGGCAGTGTAAAGACAGCTCGTATTTTTGTCAACTTATGTCGCCCACGGCACTGAATGAGTTAAATTCTTTTGTACTGTATGATATACAGTTTGTCACTCCATCCTTTTATTGTGAGCTAAAGGAGTCTGATTGGATTGGCTCGTATTGCATCTCTCTGTTATCATTTTATTTGGTCTGCAGATACCATTGGCCAGGGGAATGTACAGCTCTGCATTCTCCACCCGTGTGTTCAGCCGGGAGGGAATAGCGCTCTTCACTGTGATGATTACAGGGACGTATTGACCCTGAGAGCCCGGTTAGGGTGTCCGCGAGCGGGTCTGTTGTGTGCCAGGTAGCAGGTGTGGTGCTGGGTGACAGGTGGGGAGAATGACCCTAGAGGGGATTCCCTGACTGTTCATTGATTCTCTGTCTCTGTCTCTCTCTCTATCACTCTCTATCTCTCTCTCTCTCACCCTCTAGCTAGCTAGCTATCTCTCTCTCTATCACTCTCTATCTCTCTCTCTCACCCTCTAGCTAGCTATCTCTCTCTATCACTCTCTATCTCTCTCTCACCCTCTAGCTAGCTATCTCTCTCTCTCTATCACTCTCTCTCTCTCCCTCTAGCTAGCTATCTCTCTCTCTCTCTATCACTCTCTATCTCTCTCTCTCACCCTCTAGCTAGCTATCTCTCTCTCTATCACTCTCTCTCTCTCTCCCTCTAGCTAGCTATCTCTCTCTCTCTATCACTCTCTATCTCTCTCTCTCTCCCTCTAGCTAGCTATCTCTCTCTCTCTATCACTCTCTATCTCTCTCTCACCCTCTAGCTAGCTATCTCTCTCTTTTATCACTCTATCTCTCTCTCTCACCCTCTAGCTAGCTATCTCTCTCTCTATCACTCTCTATCTCTCTCTCACCCTCTAGCTAGCTATCTCTCTCTTTTTATCTTTCTCTTTAGTGGAAGTTTTGCCTTTTTTGGGGGGGTTATTTTATGTGGGCAGACAATATGGATGGTTTTTGTTTTTTTTCCCTTCTGTGGACAAGTCAAGCTGTAAGCTCTCGCACATTAATGATGCATGCTGGAAACGGAGTGGAGGATGCAGAGAAAAACTCAAACATAGAGGTGAGGGTCATGGGAACGATCTGAGAGTATGCACGCTTAGCTTTGAATTTTGAGCCAGCCAGACCAGGACGGGCTCCCCCTGTTGAGTCTGGTCCCTCCCAAAGGTTTCTTCATCTTTGCCCACCTTGTTTGCCTCACCACTGTTGCGTTTGGCTTTCAGTGAGAGGGGTTATGCTGGGAGAAAAGACATGGATTTGATTTGATGTGATTTGAGAGAGAGAGGGCGGGTTTAAAGCAGCCGATCCTCAGCAGCCTCTGGGATAGGCACGCAGGGCCACGAACGGCCACCCACGCCTGCACAGAGCAAGGGAGCCTGGGTAATGAGATCCACCTCTCTCCCCCTACTCTCTCTCTCTGACAGCCTCTTTCTCTCAAACCGTCTCCCCCATCCCCCCGTTCACTCTCTTCTTTCTTTCTCACATGTCTACACCTCCTCTCACGCTTTCTGACAAAATTTCTGTCACTGCGTCTCTCTGTTTCCCTACTCCATACCTGCTCCCTCCTTCCTTCCTTCTCTCTGCCCCTGCTGTTCGCTATTCTTGTTGGAGAGGCGTTTCTCTCATTCTGTCCAGCTTTGCTCCTGCCCTCTCTACCCCCTGTTTGTCAGTATTTCCTCAAAACCGCTTCTCTCTGCAGTCCGTCTGACTCATTCTGACATATTTGCGCAATTCTTTTTTTTGACACATTTTTACCAGTCCAGGCATTATGAGAATAACAGACACAAACAAAGTTCTGTTGGTGAGAGATCTTTCCAGCGCACCCTGTTTTGAGAGCCTTGGAGCCAGGATCCATCTTGGTGTTCCCTGCCCTAGTCAGGGGAACAAAAAAAATAACTTTTAAAGTGGTGTCTCTCCTCCCTGAAGTTTTAACCAAAAGATCAAGGACGCCACCTCAACCGTGATTGGCTGTCTGCTCCTGTCAGGCGTCCAGCCCTCGCATTTCGGAGTTTGCCTGGGGGGGACTGTGAGCAGGGTGTTTGTTTGAATGGGATGGATTGACCGCTGCTTCACCTGGCGTAGGTGTCCTCTGAGTAGTCCACAGCTGCACCCCACTGTGACCAAATAGAGGAGGGAGGGGGCGAAAATAATGAGATACAATAACGAAAAAATCGGGGGTTCAAAATGTTACCAGACAATAGCCTCACTGGGCTGATTCCATGGGATCGGGAAGTGAGGTTTTTGGGCCTGTAATGCACCCACTCCTGCACAGAGAGAGTCTGCGATGATGAGATGGTCATTATTTAAGATGATGAATTGTGATGTAATAATGAGTGTATTACCATGGCTACGGTAACTTCCTTTTTATAGAAGTTTTTATGCATGAGGGAAGCCTGTGTCTGAACACAGCTGAATCAGCCCCACCCCCCCACACTCTCTTTGAGGGCATGACTACATACCCAATCAACAGGCAGCCAGGCAGAACACAGCGGTTGGCGTAGAGAGCAGGAAGACAAAAGGCCCCCAGGTAGCCAGGTCCCCAGCGCACAGTCCCAGTCTCCCCGCTCCTCATTACCCAGCTCAGGTATTTAATCTGCCACTCACCTGAGCTTACCTGTCTGGAGCCAGGGTCACATGGGGCGCTGTCCCATGTTGTGTATTTAGGATGGGCATGGCAGGGTTGCTCAAGGACGCAAAAACATCTGGGAACACGCCCCGTCCCACACACCGAGGCCTGGTCAGAGCAGATAGGCGGCTAACAAGAGGCTGGGGGCAGCGCTTGGAGGCCCGGACCAGGCGGAGAAGAGAGAGAATGAGATAGCAGGGGGGCGAGCAAGCAGTTAGCTGAGGAGAGGGGATCAGGGTGTGATGTATAGATCTGCCCTGGGGCACAGCTGTCTGGTTGTGCTTGCGTGTGCATGCAGAGTGTGTGTGTGTGTAGGTGTGTATGTGTGCGTGCATGCAGAGTGTGTGTGTGTGTGTAGGTGTGTATGTGTGCGTGCATGCAGAGTGTGTGTGTGTGTGTGCGTGCGTGCGTGCACGCGTGCAAAGTGTGTGTGTGTGCGTATGTGTGTGCTTGCAGAGTGTGTGTGATATACTCACACTCTCACATACACACACACACACCCCCACCTGCCCAAACACTCCCATACACACATAGATATACTCACACACACATATATATACACACATAGATATACTCACACACACATATATATACACACATAGATATACTCTCGCTCTCTCTCTCACATATACACACACACAGAGACACACACAAACACACACATACACACTCACACACAAACACTCCCATACACACATAGATATACTCTCACTCTCTCTCTCACATATACACACACACAGACACACACACAGAGACACGCATACACACACATACTCACACACAAACACTCCCATACACACATAGATATACTCTCACTCTCGCTCTCTCTCACATATACACACACACAGAGACGCATACACACTCACACACAAACACATACACACTCACACACACACACACACACACCACGCACACACACACACACAGAGACACACACTCACACACAAACACTCCCATACACACATAGATATACTCTCACTCTCGCTCTCTCTCTCACATATACACACATACAGAGACACACACACACGCATACACATACACACTCACACACAAACACTCCCATACACACATAGATATACTCTCACTCTCGCTCTCTCTCTCACATATACACACACACAGAGACACACCACACACACACACGCATACACATACACACTCACAACACAAACACTCCCATACACACACACAGAGACACACACACACTCACACACAAACACATACACACTCACACACACACACACGCACACGCACATACACACACACACACGCACGCAGCCGCCCATCTGCCTCACACTGATGGCCCGCTCCCCCGGGTCTTAATGACGACGCTGTCAGGCTCCTCAGCGCTGGGATCTGTCTGTTCTCCAGCAGCACGGCAGCCAGCCAGCGAGCATGATGGGAAACCGGGTGTGATGTGTGTGTCCTCTGGTTTCAGCCAAAGCAACTTCTCACACATAACAAATCCCAGGGTGGCACAAGAGCTCCCTTCCTCTACACGGGAAACACTTTTCCTTTCCTGTTCTACTATTACTCTCACGCCATCATGAGAGACAGACTAAAAGAGAAACAGAAATAGAAAGAGAGAGAGAGAGAGACAGAGAAGGAGAGAGACAGAGGGAGAAAATGGGAGAGGAATAGAGATAGAGGGGGAAGGAGTAAAAGAAAAGAGAAGGGGGCAGAGACAAAGAGAGAGAGAGAGGGAAACAGAGATTGAATACATGAAAGAGGACGCATGGCAGACTGAAAGGGAAGAAAAACAGAGAAACAAAATGAGGGGGACAGACACAGAAAAAGAAAGGGAGTAAATCAGATAAAGAGAGAAGTAGGACTGAACAGAGAGAGACAAAGAAAGAGAAAAATAGAGTGAAAGAATCACTCCCTCCCTTTATCCTCCCTCGCTGCCACTTGTCTATTGAACAGCCAGCCATGCAGCTACAGCAGCTATGTTCAGCCTCGGCCTGCAGTTTCACACAGTCACACAGTCCTCACATACACATAAATACACACACTCTCTCTCTCACACATACACACACACACACACACACACACACTCATAGGGGCTCTTTCTCCAACTATTCCGAGGTCCGCAAAAGCCATTACTACGGACAAGCTGGCGGTGTCGGCATTCCCGGTCAGGCTTGTGTTCACAGCAGGTTTTTAAAAGCCACGCGGCATAATTAAAGTACAGGGATGGAGAGGGACTGAGGCGTAATTATGGGACATCATAGGCAGAGGGTGTCAGAGCCTTAACGAAGCGCATAAATCTGACGTAACGAGACAACCGAGAGCCTTATGAGCCTGTTATACTCTGACATACAAAGGAGGTCGTAAAGAACGCGGGAGGGGGAAAGTTTAACGACGGTCTTAAAGTGACGGGGGCGCTGCCTCATCTTTTACTCGGAGCACGAGCCGCCGCAACACGCCTCTCTTCTCACCCGGAGTTCCGTCTCCTTCCCTTTTTACATTCTTCCATTCCTTTTTTACTTTCAATTTTTTCTGCTTTTTCCTCCCCGATGTGGAATGAATGCCCCAGTCGTATTAATCAGCGCTCATCGCCACAGCCTCAACCTTCACTATTGATTGGGGAGCGTGCAGATGAGCATGGGCTCTCCTCCCTGCTCTCGCACGTGATGTCAGCTCCTTATGAGCCGGTCCTTACGGGGAGCTGCTGGCCGCTGTCCGCACTGACCGCAGGGCCCATCCCAGCGCTAGAACAGTGCCTTAACAGGATGAGTCACCGAGCAGTCCCACGATGCAATGCGCACCCCCCAAAAAACACTCAGTGTTTTACACTGTAGAGTACAGTACATCGTGTCAATCATTAGTATTCTGTGGATACGTGATTGTGTTACTGCCTGTAGTAACGCTGGGGGCTTTACTGGGCTCCAGAATAAATTGTGAAAAATAATTTTCCGGTACCATGTATTTTGGTTAGGATAAGGGGCGTTAGGTACAATTGAGGTTACTTAGATTTTCTGTACAATTACATAAACTTGGAAACCCATTTTTCACAGAAATAACAGTTCCTGTGAAAATATGTTGATATAGAAATAGCTGAAAATTAGTTACAAAGTAATTCAAATGTAAATTCTTTTAGGGGTGATATTAGGGGGAAAGGCCACAGCAGTTCACATATCCTGTATAAAAGCTGTTACAAATAAGTCTTAAGGTTGATAAGAGAAAATTGTTCTGCGGCCAGGTGTAGACACGATGCGCTTACTTTCCTGTCAGTACCATCACACGTTGCGTTGTGTTTGCTCTGGGTCTCTCCCCTAATTTCCTTTCATATTCCGTTGACACAAAGCAGCAGGTTCTTCCAGGGGAGTAGCCAGGAATTCTGGGTTCCCTGAAAGAATAGAGTACTGGGCCCCTTAGTGGGCATGACGAATATTGCAAATAATGCACCCTTCCCAAACCCCCCACCCCCGTCTTTCAGCCCTGAGAATTATGACCGCCTTTCTCCCCACTTGCTTCTGTCCGCTCTGTCGTCCCCTGAGGGAATCTGTCGTTCTCCGGGAAGACAGTTTGGAGGTGGTGACCCCAGACTGGAGTGGTGACCTGGCCCCACAGTGAGTCATTCACAGATCAGTCTCCTCAGATCTGAGTGTGTGTGTGTGTATTTGTTTGTTTGTTTGTTTGTGTGTGTTCGTGTGTGTGTGTGTGTGTGTGTGTGTGTGTGTGTGTGTGATAGGGGAGTTTCTGTATCCTGTGCAGGGCTGTTATTGCATGTGTTTCTGCACGGGCTCTAGAGGGGAAGGTGGGGAGATGTGAATGGAGAATGTGATGCAAGAAGTCTGTACGTGTTCATGCGTGAGTGTGTGTGTATGTGTGTGTGTGTGTGTGTGTGTGTGTGTGTGTGTGTGTGAGCGCAGGTGCAGTTGTGCACAGATGAGTGTGTGTGAGTGTGCTTGTGTATGTGTGTGTGTGTGTGTGTGTGTGTGTGTGTGTGTGTGTGCGCGCGAGTGTGTGTATGTGTGTGCACGTGTGTGTGTGTGTGCGCGTGCACATGTTTAGTGTCAGCTGTAATGCAGACCCCTCTGATCTCGGCCAATGGGCTCGCAGCAGGAGATGGAAAATGGGGGTCAGCGGGATCAGGAAGAGGGGCGTTTGTGTGGGGCCCCCAGAGTGGAGGGGGCCTCTCATTGATATTCTTACCCATCAGTGCGGAGGCTCCCTGGGTGGAGGCACGCAGCAGGAGTGTGTTACAGGTCCTGCCCCGTACTGATGGACTGGGCTTATCCAGCTCAGCGCTCTCTGAAGATCCACTGCTCCCACCGACCCATGTCAGCAGGTCACCGTGCACACACACCCACGCCCTGATAGGAGCGGCCACAATTCGGCCCTGCTGAATGGGGTCTGGCTGAGGTGACCTCTCCCTCTTCCCCTGGAGCGCTCTCTCTCTCTCTCTCGCTCCCTCTCTCCTCTCCCTCTCCTTCTCCGACATTCCGCCCGCCTCTCAGTTCTCCGGCGGAATGGAGCGAGGGGGGAAACGGCCGCTCGCGCTCGGAGGAGGTGTTCTGAGCACGTGCAGATCCGCACCGCAGCACCTTTCTGGCACCCAACGAGAGAGGAGCGGCGAAGGGTCCAGTGACCTCAAGGCTCACGGCCGGTGGCCCCTCTGCGGTTGGCGTGGCAACCGCCATTTCCCCAGGTGACGGGCGACTCCGATTATCTGGTCGCGCGAACGACCTGGCAGCTCTCGCGAAAGAGCGACGGAAGAGAAGCATTCCTCGTGGCTCCTCGGTGAGGAGGGGAGAAATGTACAGCGGGTAGCGTCTCCGTGGCATCCGTCATGATAAATATCCTGTTTATCCAGTCAGCTGCTCATCAGCCTCCCGAGCTGCAAACACACTCATCCATTCTCAAAGCTCCGCAGTGCCTTTCTCTCTCCGTGCTCTTTCTCTTTCCTGTTGACTCTGTTCTGTCCCACATTCCCTCTCTGCCCGGCTTCTGCTTTTATTTCTGCACTTCTTCTGTTTTTATTTCTGCACTTCTTCTTTTTTGGGCTTTTTTTGATTCTTTATTTCTTTACTTTCTCATTCTGTTTGGCCTTCTTTATCTTCTTCCTGTTTGTTTGTCCGCGCGCCTTTCTGTTGGTTTTGTCTGTCAGCGCTTCTCTTTCATTCGGTCTCTCTGGCCGTCTTACTGTCTATCCGTCAGTCTGTCTGTCTTTTTTCAGTTTTGACCACTCTGCTGCCTCGTAATATTTGAGGGAATTATTTGAATGTTTCATTACATTATTGGTTTTGTAGATGCTCTTAATCCAGAGCAGTTTGCAAAATGAGATGTCTGATCTGCTGGTTGAGTCCATAATTGATGTCAGAGGTCAAAGGTTGTGGTTCCATTGTGGCGTTTCCAGGGGTGGGACTGAGGGCTGCCGTTCCCAGCCAGTAGAAGTGACCTGAGGGGGCGCTTGTCTCGGACTAACCCCAGAAACCATCTGTACTTAAACCCTGCCCTGCTCACCATCAACACACAATCCACACTTGTTTGTGGCAATTTCTCACAGTTTCCCGAACACAGTGCTGTTTTTAGAGCGGCATCCTATACGTATGGAGACCGGGAGAGGAGGTGACAAGGAGAGAGGAGAAAGAGGACAGGGGAGTGGGGGGGGGGGGGACTGACAAAAAAAAATCTATCCAGGCTTGGAAAATGATTGGGAAGAATCTCATCTCGGTGCTGTCAGCTCTGGAGCCGTGACGCCTGTCTGTTAAATGCCAGTCAAGGCCAGTGTTTCCTGTTCAGACCCCCTCGTGAGCATGGCCGTCTCGTTTCTTAGTTATTAACCCGAACAGCAATGGCCTCTGTAGCCAGGTTAATAAGCTGCTGTCTACCCATCACTCTTTGTTGTGAGTTCCAGAAATTGCCAATTTGCAACTGAGGGGGAACATGAAATGCAAGTAATTTGCCTGGACAATTTTTACCTTTTTTATTATGTGGTTGTGAAGTTTAGATGAGAGGGACTTACTATAGATCATAGACTTTTATTGACTTTCATCAAAAAAAACACCACCATATTGGCCAGATCAAATGGTGTTTTAGGTTGAGTAGACAAAGAAGAGGTGGACAGCCAATGCATCCTCTCTCCTGATTGGTCACTTGAATATCTTTCTTCAAGTCTTTCATTTTTAACCAAAATATATTCAGCACGTATTTGTCGTAGACTTGCTGTGTTTGTTGTTTACCCCACTAATTTAATCAGTTTCATTTTTTATGGTGCCCAAAAACACAACCAGTTTTGTTGTGGGTAGGGAAAATTTTCAATTTAAACCCAGGTCTTTTTTTCTGTCTTTGCATTAGTGTGGAGCTCTCGGTTTTCAATACTTTCAATCCCCCCATGTAATTAAGCAGTATGTAGTTCCAGCACGCCCATGTCTTATTGAGCGTAGCTGGAATCCTCTTCTGCAATATGTCATATTTAGTAACTTTACAGAGACTGCAGCGTACAGAACGAGCAAATGCAGGATTGGCATATCAATGCAGGCCGGCAAACTAGCTCCCGACGTAAAACAATTAATGCAGTGCTCTCTGGTGCCTAATCAAGCCTCTTTTAAGCAGGGACACTTTTTTTAAGCACAGACACTTTTAAGCAGGGACACTTTTAAGAACGGATACTTTTAAGCAGGTGCACTTTTAGGCAGGGACATTTTTTAGCAAGGACACTTTTAAGCAAGGACACTTTTAAGCAGGGCCACTTATAAGCAGGACACATTTAGGCAGGGGCACTTTTAAGCAGGGACTTTTTAAGAAGGGACATTCAGGGACACTTT
>CM056380.1:80959122-80969122 GCA_029718625.1 Synaphobranchus kaupii
TGCAATAAGAGTGGTTTGCCGTTGAAATATTTGATGGACTGCGTGTCTTGCGCAGAATGGCATGCGTTGCCGATCACTGCAATTTCGTCTGTTTGTTACGACAATACAAAAATGGGCAAAAGATTACACTGAGTTGCAGTTTATCTTACAATTGCCAATAAAGTGTCAGACAGAAGTGACAAAGCTGGGCGACTTGTGGAAAATACGAAAATTTCTCACTGCAAAGCTGAGCCGTTGAGCACGGATGTCGCGGTGGGCGAAAGGCCTGAAAGAACCGCAGTTGCGTGGCGTCGGTTAACACGCTGTTCCCCTTGCCCAAGTGTGTTTGCATAAATCCTGATTGAACTGTGTGTGGGCTGTGTTTCTGTGCGATAGCTAGGGCAGCAGAACTACTGCAGGCGTGAATATTCTGAGATCAGCTCCAGCTGAGGTGTTGAAACGGCGTCGCGCCGTCAAAGGCGTTCAAACGAGCCTTTCAGTTGATTGCCCTGATGGAACGCTGCGGAGTGAAAGCGATGGGCTCTGCGGCGTTAATGGTTTTACTGGGCTTCTCTGCAGCCTGTAACGGCCGTCGCTGGTGTGGCTCTGGAGTGATCCGTAACTGCTGAACATTTTTAAAAAAGCAAACAAAAGGGAGAAAGAGAAAGAGAGAAGTAAAGGAATGGTTCAGAGGAGGGAAGAGGGAGGAGGATTCTGAATGGGAGAGAGAGAGAGAGAGAGAGAGAGGGAGAGAGGGATGCGGCAGAGGAGAGATTAAGCAGAGGCTGAAAGTAGGGAAGGAGGAGGGATTGGGGGGACTGTGAGTTGGATGGAAGAGTGGGAGAAGTAGCATAGCGGGTTTGTGGGAGGTGGTTCCTGGCACGGAGAGGTTTAAAGGTTCCCTCTTGGACCATTCTCCCCCCCAGGACGGCTCCTGAGGCTCCTCCCAGGGAAAGATTGATGAGCAATCGGAGGATAAACAAGCGGCGGCCCCTTGAGCTGCTGCAGATTGATGCGCCTGCTGTTCTGAATAAAACTGGGCTGGAAAAAAAGACAAAACAGTCAGAGCTGCAACCAATCAGAGGGCAGGGGGTAGAAGGCAGGAGCAGGGGGCAGTGGGGTGGAAGGCAGGGGGCAATTGGTTATCGGAGGGTTTGTATGTACAGTAAGTATGTACAACAGGCAGATGAGGTCACTCTTCTTTCAGTCCTGGCCCAGTCTTCCCATTCAAACCTACCTAACCCTAACCCTACTGTTCCACTACTTCTCTCATTCAAACTTACCTAACCCTAACCCTACTGTTCCACTACTTCTCTCATTCAAACCTACCTAACCCTAACCCTACTGTTCCACTACTTCTCTCATTCAAACCTACCTAACCCTAACCCTACTGTTCCACTACTTCTGTCATTCAAACCTACCTAACCCCAACCCTAACCCTACTGTTCCACTACTTCTCTCATTCAAACCTACCTAACCCTAACCCTACTGTTCCACTACTTCTGTCATTCAAACCTACCTAACCCCAACCCTAACCCTACTGTTCCACTACTTCTCTCATTCAAACCTACCTAACCTAACCCTACTGTTCCACTACTTCTCTCATTCAAACCTACCTAACCCTAACCCTACTGTTCCTCTACTTCTCTCATTCAAACCTACCTAACCCTAACCCTACTGTTCCACTACTTCTCTCATTCAAACCTACCTAACCCTAACCCTACTGCTCCACTACTTCTCTCATTCAAACTTACCTAACCCTAACCCTACTGTTCCACTACTTCTCTCATTCAAACCTACCTAACCTTAACCCTACTGTTCCACTACTTCTCTCATTCAAACTTACCTAACCCTAACCCTACTGTTCCACTACTTCTCTCATTCAAACTTACCTAACCCTAACCCTACTGTTCCACTACTTCTCTCATTCAAACCTACCTAACCCTAACCCTACTGTTCCTCTACTTCTCTCATTCAAACCTACCTAACCCTAACCCTACTGTTCCTCTACTTCTCTCATTCAAACCTACCTAACCCTAACCCTACTGTTCCACTACTTCTCTCATTCAAACCTACCTAACCCTAACCCTACTGTTCCACTACTTCTCTCATTCAAACCTACCTAACCCTAACCCTACTGTTCCACTACTTCTCTCATTCAAACTTACCTAACCCTAACCCTACTGTTCCACTACTTCTCTCATTCAAACCTACCTAACCCTAACCCTACTGTTCCTCTACTTCTCTCATTCAAGCCTACCTAACCCCAACCCTAACCCTACTGTTCCACTACTTCTCTCATTCAAACCTACCTAACCCTAACCCTACTGTTCCTCTACTTCTCTCATTCAAACCTACCTAACCCTAACCCTACTGTTCCTCTACTTCTCTCATTCAAACCTACCTAACCCCAACCCTAACCCTACTGTTCCACTACTTCTCTCATTCAAACCTACCTAACCCTAACCCTACTGTTCCACTACTTCTCTCATTCAAACCTACCTAACCCTAACCCTACTGTTCCACTACTTCTCTCATTCAAACCTACCTAACCCTAACCCTACTGTTCCTCTACTTCTCTCATTCAAACCTACCTAACCCTAACCCTACTGTTCAACTACTTCTCTCATTCAAACCTACCTAACCCTAACCCTACTGTTCCTCTACTTCTCTCATTCAAGCCTACCTAATCCCAACCCTAACCCTACTGTTCCACTACTTCTCTCATTCAAACCTACCTAACCCTAACCCTACTGTTCCTCTACTTCTCTCATTCAAACCTACCTAACCCTAACCCTACTGTTCCACTACTTCTCTCATTCAAACCTACCTAACCCTAACCCTACTGTTCCTCTACTTCTCTCATTCAAGCCTACCTAACCCCAACCCTAACCCTACTGTTCCACTACTTCTCTCATTCAAACCTACCTAACCCTAACCCTACTGTTCCTCTACTTCTCTCATTCAAACCTACCTAACCCTAACCCTACTGTTCCACTACTTCTCTCATTCAAACCTACCTAACCCTAACCCTACTGTTCCACTACTTCTCTCATTCAAACCTACCTAACCCTAACCCTACTGTTCCTCTACTTCTCTCATTCAAGCCTACCTAACCCCAACCCTAACCCTACTGTTCCACTACTTCTCTCATTCAAACCTACCTAACCCTAACCCTACTGTTCCTCTACTTCTCTCATTCAAACCTACCTAACCCTAACCCTACTGTTCCACTACTTCTCTCATTCAAACCTACCTAACCCTAACCCTACTGTTCCACTACTTCTCTCATTCAAACCTACCTAACCCTAACCCTACTGTTCCACTACTTCTCTCATTCAAACATACTGATCCTCTACCTCTACACCATCTGACAGTGTATTCCTATATGCAGGAGAGAGGGAATGTTTGTGTGTGTTCATGCATGTGTGTGTGTGTGCGTGAACATGCATGCACAGGTGCGTACTTGTGTGTGCTTGTGCATGTGTGTATGCATGGGTCTCGTACATGTGTGTGTGTGTGTGTGTGTGTGTGTGTGTGTGTGTCTGTATGCATGTGTATGTGTGTGCGTGTATATGTACATGCGTGTATATGTGTATGTGTGTGTCTGTGTGCATTCGCTGGAAGGAACGTATTTGTGTGTTCGGGCCTCCTGGCCAAAGCACTGCCACAAACAGCCAGCCATTAATTCCGCTCTCCTCACATCTCTGGCTAATCTGCTCCACTATTTATCAGGGAGCAGCTCATGAATGTTTTATAAACTTACAATAAACGCTTAGTAATCGCTTTCCAGAGTATCAACATGGCAGCGCAGATTATCAGAGAGAAGTAGAAACGCATTATATCATTATCAACCAGCCGTTGGTAGCTGGGTGAAGTAAGAACCCGTGATGAATTAGCTGTTCAGAGGAATGTTGGAAGGGAATGTTGTACGTGTGATGTTTTGTTTCATTGTGTTTCCTCTGTCTGCCGCTACCAATTACACTGTTTGTGCGGGAGGATGAACAAAAGCCGGTTGTGGTCTCTTTGCCCAGCGCTCTGTGTTTGCGAGACGCCACTGTATGAAATGTCACCAGCGGTGGCAGCTACAGTGGGTGAGGCTAATGCTGGAGATTGCTTTGTTCATCCATCGACAGGCTGTGCATACCAATGCAAGGGCCGCCACCGGGGATCTGTATCGTCTAAATCGCTGGGGCAAAACTTTGCTGTCTCTGCCCTGTGTTGTTGTGTGACTCTTTGTAGTTCTACTCCAAGTCCCATTGCAATTCATTTGTCTAACTCCCATATCTCTTTCTCTCTATCTGTCTCTCTATCTGTCTCTCTAGACCACAGAATGGGTCTATGATACTGTACAACAGGAAGAAGGTGAAGTACAGAAAAGATGGTTACTGCTGGAAGAAGAGGAAAGATGGAAAGACCACCCGGGAGGATCACATGAAGCTGAAAGTGCAGGGAGTGGAGGTGAGAGGCGGAGTCTCACAATCAGGGCGGGGCTTGACCATGAGGGCCTCGGATTTGCTATCATACCGAGCTCCATAGCGGAGGTCTGGGCTCTCTGGGGGCCGGACGGTGTGATGTGTGATGTCGCTTGGTGACTCTTAGGAACATGCGGAGGGTGTAATTACAGAGACATTGGCGCCCGGTCTTCCGCTCCGCTCTCTCTGACTCTCACGTTGGCGGCGGGTGGGTGGGGCATCTCTGAGAGGGCAATGTATCCCCCACCTCACCCCCCTCCCAGAAAAAAATGTATACACTGACAAAGGGGAGCACATCAGTTGTTTGCGCTGGATAGGTAGCACTACAGGGACCAGTGTTTGTAGCTCATTATGTACTGTAAGCTCCACATGCTACCATTACTCCTGAGAGCCCACATTAATCTTCCCCGGCACCGAGACACTGCACTGCAGCAGGTACTGGCCCTGCCCTGCCCCGCCCCGCCCCGCCCTGCCTCGGCACGGCACGGCACGACACGACACGCCCCCAAAGTGGTTTTAGTGAGAATAAGTAGCCTTGGTGCTCCCTTCGTGCGTGCGTGCGTGCGTGCGTGCGTGCTTGCGTGTACCCCCGGGTGAATAGCAATGCGTATTTTTGACACCCTGCACTGTGCAGCCAGCCTCAAACATATATAACAGTCTCTCCTCCTCTTTATTTGCACTTTATTTCACAGTGAGGGAAACTCTCCTCTCATTAGCCTGGGATGTCGTATTGTTTCTCTGTGTTCTGTTCCTCTACCACCTTTTAGTGGTTGGCCAGAGGTTCTTTTTTTTATTTAATCTTTTTTTGTATCCAAGTACATATATTTTGCAAGCTCATTGATGGAACTTGGTTGTATTTGTTTGTATTTCTTCTCTAAAAACATCTAGCATTTACATTTAGAGCATTTGAAGTAGTGCAGTGCGGTGTATTTCCAGTGAACTGTGCGTTCACATACCCATGGGCATTTATTGCCCAGAGCAAAGCACTTTTCAACATCACGGGTGAAATATGAATGGTTATTTGCTATCTCGATATGGTTTATAACTGCAACGTTTGCTTATACAAGTACAATTTTGGATCTGGATCCTTGTTTTAGGGGTAACATTAATTTTGTGGAAAGAGCAGAAAGAGGAGTTACAGTGGACTGATCTGGGAAGTACTGTAATATGCTATGCTGTTCTATGCACAGAAACCCTGAGGCTCATGGGTAGGCTTCATTTCCTTTTCCCAGAAATCTGTGCATTGTCTGGGCGCACTCACCGCATTTCTCCTGTGTTGTCATCTGGCAAGCTTCTGTTTTGACATTGCCTGACTGTGTTATCTCACTGCAAATTGCTTCAATTTGCTAAGTGCTAATTGCTGCGGGCTGGCGAGACAGCTGTAGGAGTTTGAGAGCAGGATGTTTTCTTCCAGAACACGAGAACGGGATCATGGGAAACGTAGTTGTTGGGAGTA
Organism: Synaphobranchus kaupii; assembly: GCA_029718625.1. NCBI lineage: Eukaryota > Metazoa > Chordata > Actinopteri > Anguilliformes > Synaphobranchidae > Synaphobranchus > Synaphobranchus kaupii. Next base: position 80,965,033 of record CM056380.1, read on the forward strand.
ACTTTTTTTTTTAATGCCGGTTTCAATTTCTTCACATATATTGTCATGGAAACAGATGCGAGAGGAAAGGAGTTCAGCGGTTTTGACCTGCTGTTGGTGAAATGCTGTGCATAAGGAGGTTTGAATTGCCAGCATTGCTGTGAGCTATAGTTGCTGTGGCTTCTGTCCCATTGTCATGTACAGCCCCATGTTGTGATTTCACAGTGGATGCATTCAGCTTGCCCTGTTTCACATACTTCCTGACTTTGGTTGGTGAGCAATCAATCACCACTCCACAGTCCAGCGTAGCTTTTCTCTGCCAGCCAGACTCCAGTAAACAGTCTGACTGAAACTTTCCTCGTGGTGGAGGGGTTTTTCCTCATAAGGATGCCTGGGCAGGGGGATGGGGGGAGTTAATCAAATTCTGGTATTATGGTATTTTTATGGCTTTAGGTTATATTTTTATGGTATTATGTTTCTCTTTTTCGAGTTTTTATGGATGTTGCCTACATTTAGAATGTGTGCTTGGGTTCTTGGTTAGCATAGTCAAATCGCACTAGTGCTTTCGTGAAGTTGCTTTTCGTGATCTTTACCCGCTGGTGTGGGAATGTTGATAGCCAGGTCTGGCTCTATTGCTCATATTAATCAGGCCAATGCACTTCAGTTTCTCCTGCATTGTAAGTCACTCTTCATTAGAGCGTCTGATGAATGAACGCAACGTCGTACAGAATTCAATGCGTGAACATCTTTTCGCTGTCAGCTTGTGTTAGCGATTGTCGTATTGTTGTGCGAGCCAGGTTTCCGAGCGTGCTCTGAGGTTCTGGACTTCATTCCTCCCTGATTCCCGTGTGGGAAGGAGGCTGGGAAGGTTAGTCATAGTGCATAGGCGCTGCCTGGATTCGCCTGGTGAGAATCTGGAACTTACAATGGCTCCTGTCTCGTGCCACCTCGTCCCCCCCCCCCCCCATCTGTTTTCTATTCATAGCCCCCCCCCACCACCTCTCCACCTGCCCCGCTAGAGAAGCGAGGGCCACCCATCCGTGTTCGCCGTGCGCTACAAATGGGAGCGCTGGTCTTGCAAGAACATTAGCGCTTAACAGGCCGTGAAATAGCAGGCTGCCTTCCTGACGTCTCCATATCACGGCAGGTGAGTCAGGTGGACGGGTAATTAAATGAGTGTCCCTCTAACACTCCCTTCTCCCTCTGGGGTGGTCGTCCATCTACACAAACTCCCCCCCCGACCCGCCACATACACACACACATACCTTAACTCACCTTATGCCCCAGTCAAAACTTACGGCACAAAAAGAAAATTGTCTGCCATTGTCTGATCTTAAATAAATTTGTTCTTGGGGTTGCCTTTATGATATTTTTCAGTTGGTTTTGTGAAAAAAGGCAAAAAAAAGGACCATCGCGCTGGTTCTCCACCGCTTCATTTTTCCTGCGTGCCCTCTAAAGAACCTTCACCTCACTACTCAATGTCATGTACCCCCCTCGCACACATCAGACACGAGGACATTTGATGGGCTTTCTTGGAACCCTGAACAGGAAGTACCTGTGGAGAGGATCAGATGGGAAGCCTTTCTCCATTAACCTCTAGGTAAAAGGCTTAAACCCACACTGAGCCAACAGCTAAAGGGGGCTGTTCCACAGATTCGCTGTTCGCCAGGAGTAAGGCGGAGCCTGTTGGTTTTGCGCAATGACCTTTCCATGGAGCGCTCTGTACGTTGGCTTGGCACACCTGCTAAATCTGCGGATTGCAAACCAGCCGGCCTTGGAGAGAGAGGGACTAAAAACTAAAGCAAAAGTAGCGCAAAACCAGCAGGAACAAAGCAATCTAAGTTCTTGTTTAAAAGGCAGCTGGCTCAGCTAAGGTTTCAGCGTTGATTATGTATCCCAGGGAAAGCGTTTGGTTGGATTTACTAAGGGTTCATGATTAAGCCTTGCAAGGGCCATCGATTTTGCGAGCACTGTGTGCATCCAAAAAAAAACAAAAAAAACACTTTCTCTGTGGTCCTCAAATATTTATTAACTTTTCCCAGAAAACTGAAAATTGATTTCACGCTGGGGACCAGGTAGGTAGTTGTGAGGTAAACTGCTGATGATTTTCCAGAGATGGGCTCCAGCTGCACACTAATAGGAGCGGGCTTGCAGATAGAGACGAGGAACGCCGTGCCGGCCGAGCTTCCCCAGGAGGACACAGAGTCTGGGATTAACAGCGACAAAACCCCCCCATGCGCTGCAGGATCTCTGCCACCGCCTTTCCCCCCAACTCTCAATTAGCTCTCAACACACACACACCCCCACACCTCCACCCTACCCCATCCTTATTACTGAACTTTAATAAACTCCCCGAACGCACATCGATTTCTGTTACGAGAAGGTGGCTGAGCCTGCGAGTTATTTTCATTAACGCTGCTAATTATACACAGACCGAAATAAGCTTTTCTTATTTAGATCTGTTTTCCCCCCTTTGCTCTCCACCAGCATGGCCAATGTAGATTTGTGTGTTTTTTTCCCCTCCCTGTAATTAGAGGGACCTCTGCGGTCCTAACATGTTATTTCATTTTGAATCCGTCTAATGCGTTATTTCAGGCGTGCAACCGTGCAATGAGGGAAGGTAATGGAGCATGCATTGAGTGTCATCGTTACTCTTCACTGATAATAATGAAGACAAATGTCAAGACATTTGCGGGTAATGCCGTAATAGAACGGACGCCATTAGGGCCGCGCCGTACGGATGAAATGTGAAGAGTCTTCGGTGACGTGCTGCCCCACAGCGCCGGCGGGTTACTGGTTCGGCGGCCGAGCGGTTAGCGCATCTGCCTTGAGAGCAGAGGCCTGCATGTTCGATCCCAGGAGAAGTGGCACAGCATACTTTCAGAAATGAAGCCAGCTGCCCCTCTCTCCTCACCTCTCAGTATTAAAGGAGATTCATTGTGGATAATGGCCCGGTGATAGCATAGCGTCTTGTCCAGGGGCTACAGAACTACACATCAAACTGCTTCATGGCACAGAAATTGGGATAAGCTCTGAATGTTAGTCTATTTCAGCGTATTTTTCATTTAATTCTAAAAATTTTTTGGTGTGATTTGAAACGGTTTTGGGGGAAATGGGACTGAGATCATTTCTGGGTTGAGTCACCTCTCCGAAGTCACTGAGCGTCAGGAGATCGTAGGTCGGGGTGCGAGGTGGGGCACGAACACAGCTGGGTCACCAGCGTTATTGTTTCCCAGTGTGAGGTCACAGCAAGGTCACTCGTACAAAGACTGCAATGTAAAAGTTTACAGAACAGACAGCTATGTTTATTATGAATGCTTACTGTGTTTTAGAAACAGCTCTTCTTTCTGTGACCTTTTCTCCTTCAATGACCTTGAGCTTGCCTTCCTCTCTTTGCTACTTGTTTTTTCCATTTGTAAGGACCTGAATTTGGAGGTGCAAACATCTTTAAGTAGAAATATATTTAATGTTGTGATTGAGAAGTAGTATTCTTGGTTGTACTGGTGCAATAGAGGTAGCAGGTGTAGTAGCTATCAGTAATGGTAGTAGTATTAGCATTAGTAGTAGTCCACAAAATGTAGTCAGACTTTCAATAGTGTAGCAGTAATAATGTGCATCTGCTGCTTCTGAAAGTATTTTTTTAACTTTTATCCAGTTTGGTTTTGCAGGTTCAAATTGATGGAGTTAAAGTCAAAAGGAGAGGTGTTAAACTATTATGTAAATTATCCAATTTCTCTCACTAACTCTCACCCAAGGAATAATCAGATAAAATCAAAATGGTATTCCACTGGCTCTCAAACCCTGAGTGCAATTATCAGTTTATTGAACAATGACATAAAAACACCACTTGTGATTACTGGCACCTCTGACAAAGTTTTCTTTTACTGACTTTCACTATTCTTATCCTTAATCCTGCCCTTATTTCTCATAATGGGGTTTGCACACGGCTCTGTTTGACGCTAGTTAAGCTCTCTCTGTCTCTACTTGAGGTCTTGCTATCTGGCAAATAGTTTAAAAAGTTTGAGCATGTCAATCCAACAGTTTCAGTCGGACTCTGTTCATTTTTCATTTGGCATGAGGGCCCATTGAAAAGGAATGTGCCGTCTTATCG
>CM056380.1:80974122-80991622 GCA_029718625.1 Synaphobranchus kaupii
TACATAATATCTACACCAGTATGTGTACATCTTATCTACGCCCTTATATCTACATCTTATCTGCACACATATCTACATCTCATCCACACCCGTATATCTACATCTTGTCTAAGCCCTTATATTTATGTAAAGATGTAGACAGGATCTTATTTATACCCTTATGTCCTGGCTGCATGTCAGGCAAGATATGAATAGAGTATTCCTAAAGAAACCATTTGAAGGTTGATTACAGACAGGAAATTCTCTTTGGGTTCACATCCAATCGTATAGCTTGTATCACATTCACAACCAGTCATTTCCAATAAACACTGTCTGTCTTCTGCACATCCTGCTGTGGAATGTGTTCATAAAATCATAGAAATGACATTTTCCCTTATTGCAAATAATGAGAGCATGGTGGAGAAAGCGCTCATTGGGTTAAAGACCGAGCGTGAGGTGTGATTTGGAGCTATCAGCACACTAAGTGCTCCCAGGGCTTTTTCGCTTTGTTTCTGTGTGTAATATGGCAGCTGTGAAATGCTTGCTCATGCTCTCCAATACACTGACATGCTTTATGGCCAACCTACTCACTCGAGTCTAGAACCACCACACTTTCTTATAGCCACGCACGCACACACACACACACACACACACACACACACACACATGCACAAACATGCATACATGCACACAAACCTGCGTATGCATGCACACACACATGCACAATGCACACATGCGCATACACGCACACACACAGGCATGCACGGGCACACATGCACGCGCACACACACACACACACACACACACACATACACAAACATGCATACATGCACACAAACCTGCGTATGCATGCACACACACATGCACAATGCACACATGCGCATACATGCACACACACAGGCATGCACGGGCACACATGCACGCGCACACACACACACACACACACACACATGGATGCACGCACACACAAACAGGTGCATACACGCACATGAACACAGCCATGCATAGAAGCCCTCAAGCACACACAGGTGCACACACACGGACATACACACAAACAAACACAGACACGGACATACACACACACACACACACACACACACACCGATACACATATCCTGATTCATGGAGACACTTAAAAAATTTGCTCCTGCAAAATATGAGCTGCCACTGACAGCAAACCATTGACAAAGTGACCTTGATGTTACACCCGCACAAACATGAGCATGCATACACACAGACACACACACACACACGCACGGACACACACACAGATGTCCCAGCACACAAACAGACAAAGCCTCGCAGGGAAGAAAGCGTGCGCGCACACACTCACACAGACTCCTACCCTCCTACGTTCAACCCACTCATTCAGTCACACAACCAAACCACAGCATACAAAACAGAGCTGAAATCAACAGCAAAAATCACCTTAGAATGAAAGAAACAGACAAAAATGAGGAAAGAAGAGAGGAAAAAGACGAGCTGAAAGAGAGGGAAAGAGACGAGCTGAAAGAGAGGGAAAAGACGAGCTGAAAGAGAGGGGAAAAGACTAGCTGAAAGAGAGGGGAAAAGACTAGCTGAAAGAGAGGGGGAAAAGACTAGCTGAAAGAGAGGGGAAAAGACTAGCTGAAAGAGAGGGGGAAAAGACTAGCTGAATGAGAGGGGAAAAGACTAGCTGAATGAGAGGGGAAAAGACTAGCTGAAAGAGAGGGGGAAAAGACTAGCTGAAAGAGGGGAAAAAGACTAGCTGAAAGAGAGGGGAAAAGACTAGCTGAAAGAGAGGGGAAAAGACTAGCTGAAAGAGAGGGGAAAAGACTAGCTGAAAGAGAGGGGGAAAAGACTAGCTGAAAGAGGGGAAAAAGACTAGCTGAAAGAGAGGGGAAAAGACTAGCTGAAAGAGAGGGGAAAAGACTAGCTGAAAGAGAGGGGAAAAGACTAGCTGAAAGAGAGGGGGGAAAGACTAGCTGAAAGAAAGGGGGAAAAGACTAGCTGAAAGAGAGGGGGAAAAGGCTAGCTGAAAGAGGGGGGGAAAGACTAGCTGAATGAGAGGGGAAAAGACTAGCTGAAAGAGAGGGGGAAAAGACTAGCTGAAAGAGGGGAAAAAGACTAGCTGAAAGAGAGGGGAAAAGACTAGCTGAAAGAGAGGGGAAAAGACTAGCTGAAAGAGGGGAAAAAGACTAGCTGAAAGAGAGGGGAAAAGACTAGCTGAAAGAGAGGGGGAAAGACTAGCTGAAAGAGAGGGGAAAAGACTAGCTGAAAGAGAGGGGAAAAGACTAGCTGAAAGAAAGGGGGAAAAGACTAGCTGAAAGAGAGGGGGAAAAGGCTAGCTGAAAGAGAGGGGAAAAGACTAGCTGAAAGAGAGGGGGAAAAGACTAGCTGAAAGAGAGGGGGAAAAGACTAGCTGAAAGAGAGGGGGAAAAGACTAGCTGAAAGAGAGGGGAAAAAGAAACAACATGGGGAGGGAGAGAGAAACAGACAGAGGGAGGAAAGAGTGAGACAGACAGAGACAGATAGGGAGGGGGAGAGATAGACAAAGAAAGAAAGAGTGAGCGAGGGAGAAGGCAACAGACGGGGAGTGAGATAGAAATAAAGGGAGAGAAATTGAGAGTGGGAGAGTGAGAGGCAGAGAGAGAGAGAGAGAACGGAAGCCGGGAATGAGAGAGAGAAAGCAGGAATGAGGGATACACAGCCTCAGGCAGACAGAAAACAATTGTTCCACTGCCTCCCGTAACCCACTTCAACCTTAAACAGCACATTTCTTTCACTCAATTAATTTCTACACATTGTAGCTGGAGCTTTCAGTCAGAGGGCTTTTATATCCAGGCTCTCTGTATATCGATGGGAATATCATTGGATGGACCCATAGTGCATGAAGCAAATCTACTGCATGTGCCGGCTATAAAATATATGTATACAGTATACACGCTCACACACATACAGAACATACAAACAACCCAAACATACAAACAGATATAGTACACTACATTCACCATACAAGCCTGTTGTACAATTCATTGCCACACACACACACACACATACACACCAGTAAGTCCCTGGTTTACTGCCTGTATGATTGTACATGCATGCACTCGCAGACACACACACACACACACACACATACACACCAGTAAGTCCCTGGTTTACTGGCTGTATGATTGCACATGTATGCACTCACAGACACACACACACCCACAAATACACGCATGCACACAACACACACAGGCTCTTATTTTTGTTCCATAGTTTTTTTTAAGGTCACTTCAGTTCTTTTGTTTTGATGTGAAATTGTATTTTTCCTGAGTTTGGCTCGGGGGGCGTTGGAGAGAAAATGGCTGATACTTATTTGTCAGCCCGTGCAGGTTCACTGGTTCCCACCAAATAGATTTCGGGGCTGTCTTGAGCTCAGTGCTGGGTTCAGGGTTCAGGCTTCCAGTGGCGTGCTGATTGGATTTCCTCGCCCTTATCTGATTACCAGAGGCGCCGCAGAGCTTTTTGAGGGAATTTCCCCTCTGGCTCCCGGTGATGCATTCTGCGTTTTTGGTCTGAGTGTGACAGAGGGGGGTGTGGTTTGGTCAGCATTCATGGAGGCTGATGTCGCCGAGCTCTGACCTCTGACGCCATGGGGAGGGTAGGGTGTGGGGGGAATATAGTGGCTAAGTTTAATCCCCTCAGTGCTGCTCTCTACCCTTGTACCGGCCGGTGTTGTTTTCCACAGTACCTTTGCAAGCTGCTTTGGACAAAAGCGTCTGCCGAATGAATGAATGAATGATTAATTAATTATTAATTAATTAATTAATTAATTAATTAAAATAAAATGTCTTTCGCATCATCTAGACTAAAAGAAAATCTACAATTCAGGCCTTTCAGTATGCCTAGTTTTCACTATTTAATTTATAAGATGCTCAGTTAGTGCTTAATTCATGTGTACACCTTTCCATAAAACATTTCTCAAACCCCACGTGATGTCACATGTTTTTTATTGACTAACAGACTGACTGACGTAGATTGCTTGATTGTATCAGTTGTGTAGCACCCAGCAGGAACAGCCGAGCGGGTGATCCACAGCGCTGATAGAGCGGGTGATCCACAGGGCTGATAGAGCGGGTGATCCACAGCACTGATAGAGCGGGTGATCCACAGGGCTGACAGAGCGGGTGATCCACAGCGCTGACAGAGCGGGTGATCCACAGCACTGATAGAGCGGGTGATCCACAGCGCTGACAGAGTGGGTGATCCACAGCGCTGATAGAGCGGGTGATCCACAGCGCTGACAGAGTGGGTGATCCACAGCACTGATAGAGCGGGTGATCCACAGGGCTGACAGAGCGGGTGATCCAAGGGCTGACAGAGCGGGTGATCCACAGCGCTGACAGAGTGGGTGATCCACAGCACTGATAGAGCGGGTGATCCACAGGGCTGACAGAGCGGGTGATCCACAGCGCTGACAGAGCAGGTGATCCACAGGGCTGATAGAGTGGGTGATCCACAGCGCTGATAGAGCGGGTGATCCACAGCGCTGATAGAGCGGGTGATCCACAGCGCTGATAGAGCGGGTGATCCACAGCGCTGATAGAGCGGGTGATCCACAGTGCTGATAGAGCGGGTGATCCACAGGGCTGATAGAGCGGGTGATCCACAGGGCTGATAGAGCGGGTGATCCACAGGGCTGATAGAGCGGGTGATCCACAGCGCTGACAGAGCGGGTGATCCACAGGGCTGATAGAGCGGGTGATCCACAGCGCTGACAGAGCGGGTGATCCACAGGGCTGACAGAGCGCGTGATCCACAGGGCTGATAGAGCAGGTGATCCACAGCGCTGATAGAGCGGGTGATCCACAGCGCTGACAGAGCGGGTGACCCACAGGGCTGATAGAGCGGGTGATCCACAGCGCTGATAGTGCGGGTGATCCACAGCGCTGACAGAGCGCGTGATCCACAGCGCTGATAGAGCGGGTGATCCACAGGGCTGATAGAGCGGGTGATCCACAGCGCTGACAGAGCGGGTGATCTACAGGGCTGACAGAGCGGGTGATCCACAGCGCTGACAGAGCGGGTGATCCACAGGGCTGATAGAGCGGGTGATCCACAGCGCTGACAGAGCGGGTGATCTACAGGGCTGACAGAGCGGGTGATCCACAGCGCTGACAGAGCGGGTGATCCACAGCGCTGACAGAGCGGGTGATCCACAGGGCTGATAGAGCGGGTGATCCACAGTGCTGACAGAGCGGGTGATCCACAGGGCTGATAGAGCGGGTGATCCACAGTGCTGACAGAGCGGGTGATCCACAGCGCTGACAGAGCGGGTGATCCACAGCGCTGATAGAACGGGTGATCCACAGTGCTGATAGAGCGGGTGATCCACAGGGCTGATAGAGCGGGTGATCCACAGGGCTGATAGAGCGGGTGATCCACAGGGCTGATAGAGCGGGTGATCCACAGGGCTGATAGAGCGGGTGATCCACAGCGCTGACAGAGCGGGTGATCCACAGGGCTGACAGAGCGCGTGATCCACAGGGCTGATAGAGCAGGTGATCCACAGCGCTGATAGAGCGGGTGATCCACAGCGCTGACAGAGCGGGTGACCCACAGGGCTGATAGAGCGGGTGATCCACAGCGCTGATAGTGCGGGTGATCCACAGCGCTGACAGAGCGCGTGATCCACAGCGCTGATAGAGCGGGTGATCCACAGGGCTGATAGAGCGGGTGATCCACAGCGCTGACAGAGCGGGTGATCTACAGGGCTGACAGAGCGGGTGATCCACAGCGCTGACAGAGCGGGTGATCCACAGGGCTGATAGAGCGGGTGATCCACAGCGCTGACAGAGCGGGTGATCTACAGGGCTGACAGAGCGGGTGATCCACAGCGCTGACAGAGCGGGTGATCCACAGCGCTGACAGAGCGGGTGATCCACAGGGCTGATAGAGCGGGTGATCCACAGTGCTGACAGAGCGGGTGATCCACAGGGCTGATAGAGCGGGTGATCCACAGCGCTGACAGAGCGGGTGATCCACAGGGCTGATAGAGCGGGTGATCCACAGCGCTGACAGAGCGGGTGATCCACAGGGCTGACAGAGCGCGTGATCCACAGGGCTGATAGAGCGGGTGATCCACAGGGCTGATAGAGCGGGTGATCCACAGGGCTGATAGAGCGGGTGATCCACAGCGCTGACAGAGCGGGTGATCCACAGGGCTGATAGAGCGGGTGATCCACAGCGCTGACAGAGCGGGTGATCCACAGGGCTGACAGAGCGCGTGATCCACAGGGCTGATAGAGCAGGTGATCCACAGCGCTGATAGAGCGGGTGATCCACAGCGCTGACAGAGCGGGTGACCCACAGGGCTGATAGAGCAGGTGATCCACAGCGCTGATAGTGCGGGTGATCCACAGCGCTGACAGAGCGGGTGATCCACAGCGCTGACAGAGCGCGTGATCCACAGCGCTGATAGAGCAGGTGATCCACAGCGCTGATAGAGCGGGTGATCCACAGCGCTGATAGAGCGGGTGATCCACAGCGCTGATAGAGCGGGTGATCCACAGCGCTGATAGAGCGGGTGATCCACAGGGCTGATAGAGCGGGTGATCCACAGCGTTGACAGAGCGGGTGATCCACAGGGCTGATAGAGCGGGTGATCCACAGGGCTGATAGAGCGGGTGATCCACAGCGCTGACAGAGCGGGTGATCTACAGGGCTGACAGAGCGGGTGATCCACACCGCTGACAGAGCGGGTGATCCACAGGGCTGATAGAGCGGGTGATCCACAGCGCTGACAGAGCGGGTGATCTACAGGGCTGACAGAGCGGGTGATCCACAGCGCTGACAGAGCGGGTGATCCACAGCACTGACAGAGCGGGTGATCCACAGGGCTGATAGAGCGGGTGATCCACAGTGCTGACAGAGCGGGTGATCCACAGGGCTGATAGAGCGGGTGATCCACAGTGCTGACAGAGCGGGTGATCCACAGCGCTGACAGAGCGGGTGATCCACAGCACTGACAGAGCGGGTGATCCACAGCGCTGACAGTGTGGGTGATCCGCAGCTGAATTCCAGTTTAGAGAGAGATGAGTGTGTTTCCTCAGAGCTGTCTTGTCCCTGGGGGTGCAGGGGGGAGCGCTCTATTGTAACAGTGGTGAGTTCTCATTAACCTGCACTGGGGCCCCAATCTCTGATTTCCCCCCAGCCTGTGTGTATCACTGACAGGAGCTGGTGTTTCTCTGGGCGCCTGGGTATTTAAAACCGTGCAGAGTGTGCTACACAAAGAGAAAGCTTTCACCTTTACCACTAAAAGAGAGAGAATGAGAGCCAGGGTTAGTTTTTTCTGATCTTATTTTTTTGCGTGTGGATCGATAGCAGTGAGGAACACTCTCCATTGGTGCCTGCCCTGTTCCCTGTTCCTCAGTCTACCCCGGCTCTCTTTTGGAGAGAGCGCTCAGAGCCCTGGCAGGTTAAGGGGCACCCCCTTGTGGCTGCGGGGACAGGGCGTCTCAGTGGTGTGTGTGTGTGTGTGTGTGTGTGTGTGTGTGTGTGTGTGTGTGTGTGTGTGTGTGTGTGTGTGTGTGTGTGTGTGTGTGTGTGTGTGTGTGTGTGTGTGTGTGTGTGTGTGTGTGTGTGTGTGTGTGTGTGTGTGTGTGTGTGTGTGTGTGTAAAAGTAAGAAATAGAAAGAGAAAAAGAAACACAAGAAGAGAGAAAAAAGAAGAGGGGGAGAGAGAGAGAGAGCTCAGATGCCACGTAAAATAGATTGCTGTTATTTGCACAATGCCATAGGCAGTGGTAAAAACTTAGTCTCACAGTTCCTAACACAACCTGTTCCTCATGATAAAAACTCCACTGCTAATGTGAAAAGGGGGAGGGCAGTGAGTCGCCTGGACGAGGGTGGCACAACCCCCCCCCCGCCCCATTTCCTCAGAGGTGCCCAATCACAGCAGCGGGCAAAAACCGCAGCACGGCTGGTAGTAGAAATCGGCCCTGGCGACTGAACCGAACACATGCACAGCTGAACGGCCGTGTACTGAAGCGCCCCGCCCACCCCCATGTGACGATGCGGGGGGGGGGGCGACGGAATGACGCTTTATTCTCTGAGCGACAGCTCTGGGCATGGCCGGCAGAGTGATTGACAGGTGGCGCATCACCGGGGCCCGTGAGCCACTTAGGCCGCCGCCTCCTCACCTCTCCCTTAATGCGGAGCCCCGCCACTCGCTCCCTCGCTCGCCCCCGCCGCATAATTACCCAGGTAATTGCAGAGTAATTGGCTGCGTCACCTGCTCTTGGGAGGCGCCGGCGTTGTTTAATAAACAGCTGGAACTGGACCCGCGTAGACCGCGCCGAGCGCAAGAGGGAGCTGCCGCTTCCAGAAGGGCCTCCTTCATTTAGAATGCAAATTTATGCAAATGCTCCCCGCCCCTGCGAAGCACGCGTGCCATAAGGGAGAGAGGGAGGGAGGGAGGGATAGAGAGAAAGAGAGGGAGAGCGGAAAAGAGACCGAGGCCTAGCAGGGCTAATGACATTAAGGAGCCCAGATGGATCGACACCCAGAGAGCGTTATCGAGCGCTATCGCTCCCGCTTTGCACTGCCGAACGCGTCCTCCCGTATCCCACGGTGCTCAACTTGCCGTTTTCGTTTTCCAATTTTAAAAAGACAAAAATCGATTTCCTCTGCTCCGTCTCTCACAGGGGTGATGAGGAGGAATCTGGGGGAAGGCATGCCTCTCCGGCCTCATACACACACACACACAGACACGCACAAACACATACACACACACACATACACACAGACGCACACACACACAAAGACGAGGCATGCAGGCTTTTGGGTTGGGTCATGTAGGCTTTAATGAAGTTGTGCATCAGAGCTGTTTACGTCACCCCTGGTCTCTGTAGTGGAACATGAGCCTTAACTGCCACTCCAATAGTTTCCTAAAAGAAAACCAAACTGCAAAGCTAACATTAGGCTGTCAAAGATCACCATCCACCCACTGTAAACACCTCACATGGGGTTTGTTAGTTCATTTTGGCGACTCATTTCTCATTTTAGCATTCTGCAGAATTACAATGGAATACCAGTGGCATGTTTTGACATGACTGTGGCATGTTTTGTCAGTTGAATCATTTTACTGTAATCGCTAATATTACCAGAGTATTACAGCGAGTATGCTCTACAGTCATATAGTCAATGAAAGCAAAAAGCCCGTGCTTATCTGACTGGCAAAGGTTATCATCCTTATTGTGCTGACAACCTTAACTCTTAGTTTTCTTCATTTTCTCAAGCAAGTAGCGGTTACTAATGTTTTTCATCTAACAGCATTTCAGAGAGAATATCTGAGCGAGTGGCAGGGAAATGGTTAAATCTCTCAGCAAATGGAGCACTTGGTTGTTTCCGTTGAATGTTCCAGGAGTTTTTCCCCCCTCACTGTCTGTGGCTGGGTGGCCAGCTAATGAACTGATTCACATGTATTAAGGGGGACTAAAGCTTCGGCGAGGCATTTTTCTCAAGGTCATCGGCGCTATTAGATTACCGCGTCCGATGGAATTAAAGTTTTAAAACACGGTTTGCGCGGCCCTCGCTGTTCCTGTTCGGCTGCTACATCCCAGGAAAGAGTCAATCCGAGGTGAATATTCCGCTGACGGCGAAGGAATGGCGCCAGATAAAATGGCGGCCGGACTTCGTAGATGCTGAGTGATTATTTCTGCAAAGCGCTCTCATCCACTGTATTTTACTCTATTATTTATCATACTATCATTGTATGCATGCTGGGTATTTCCTGAGGTAATTTGGGCACAGAGCAGAGATAACCTTGTTAGAGGCAGTGTCCCATTTGGGATTCAAACTGGTGCTTTCCATTTACAAGGCCGGTTTCTTAATCGCTGTTGATAGAAGGTCACGTTTTGACGTACACATTTCGGATGATACTGTATTTTAAATTGTCTTCTTGATGGGGCTGCAGTTTCGTTGTGGGTTCCAGCAGCAGAGCGGTGGTGGTGATGGTGGTGAAGGAACTGGGACTTGTGACCACAGGGGGGTCAAACTGCAGGGTCAAATATTGGGCAGGGTTCTGCTGTTGTACCCTTGAGCAGGGCACTTGAGTTGCTCCACTGACCATCCATCTGCATGAGTGGCTGAAGAGTTCAAATGTATGCTATGGAATGGCGGTGTGCAGAGACAACACTATCTCACCATCTGTATCTGTATATCTGGGTATGTCTCAGCAGACGTCATTATCTGTGTTTGTGCCTGTGTTCAGAACAAGGGCGACCGTGCGGGGGGTGGGGGGGGGGTGGCGGGTGATGACAGACTGTACACTGGGGGAGGTGGGGGGGGGGGGGTATTATTTGCTTATCTTGCACTGTTCTTTCACACATGCCTGTGCCCTGAAACGCATTAAACACACGTTTTCCTGCGCCACAACAAATTACCATCATCGGTAATTTTCACTTTCCGCTAATCGTTTCTTCCAAATATCATTGACGAGCTTCGAGAAGAAAAAATATATCTGTACACAACATACTAATCTGTGCGCTTCCGAACGTGGTGTGTTGGGGGTTTGGATAGAGCCTTGCTACCGAAACCTAAACCGAAAGTGTACTTTGCCTGTCCTCTCTATAAGTATGCAAGGTCAGGCTGTGTATGACCATCAACTGCACACACACACACACACACACACACACACACACACACACACACACACACACTCATAATTAAACAAGCCTACTCAGTCATGCCGGGGTGATCTATGGGGAGTGTACGGAAACGTCAGCACCCAAGCACCCGTGAATGTTCCGGAAAGGACTCTCCACTTACTGTACAGCAGCATCTGGTGGTGAATTCAAGCATCAGTGGCAAAGCCTGCGACTAACCGTCAGCTTCCTCTCTCTCCAGTCTCCTCTTCCATCTCTTTCTCCTTTTCTCCTTCTTCACCTCTCCACTGGCAGAACCCCCCTACTGGTCTGTCTGTCAGTCCGTCCGTCAAGTTCACACCTGGCTCATTTCCAATGAAGCCCCAAGACGTTCTGCACTTCCATGCGAGACTGAGTGCTGTGAGATACAACGAGGAGCGTAATGAGTGAAAATCCCCTCCTGTAATTGATTTTAAACCGAAGGAAACTCGGTACTCGGTTATCAGCGGGAGCCGCCGTGGAGGAATTTAAAGGTGCGGTAGGAAGAGAAGGGGAGAGGAGGAGGTTGATGACTGTGGAATGTAAAGTAAAGAAATTGTACTTGAGGACCTGGCATCTCCTTCACTTTTTGCCCTCCCTGCTATCCCACAATGCAAAGCTGCTGGCATGGAATAACAGAAGCTAACAGAACAGTAGAGCGTTATCACATACACATGCTCACAACACTTCCAACTGCTGAATTTCACCGTCATATTATGGAACATCAATGGAATGTTGCAGTGATGGATGTACCACTTTGCCATTCCATGCTGAGCACTTTTTGATGATGTCACCTTCTAAGGGACCAGGGAAGGAACATTGTGGAATGTTTACGTTAAAGGCCCCTCAGAGTTGTGTCAGTAGCTTCCTCGTTGTATTGGAATAGTCTGTAATTATCGGAAAAATATCTAAATCCGCTCTGTCAGCTAACCTTACGGAACACTTATCAAACCATCGACACTGTACTCATGCATCAACAGATAGTGGCCTCTGGCCCTCAGATCACCTGTTCAGCATGTATTGAGCACTCAGCTTCTGCTAATGAACGTCACAGCGTAATTAGTGCACAGTATTGCTAAAATAATACGCCACGTTGATTGCATAATTATCGGAGATGTGTGCTGAGTCGAGCTGCAGGGCAAGGTGGGTGTCAGAGCATGCTTTGATACATGATCCCGACATTGTGAAAACTTCCACTCTGCCAAGTTCATTTGAAAAAGCCAGCACATTAGCGAAAAGGAAAGCAGCTTGACCTTTCTGAAAGACAATCCCCTTTCTCTCTCCCTCGCTACGCTCGTTCCCCGTTAAGTCGCGTGGCGGCACTGAAATTCAAACCCGTTTGGAGTTTTGCTCGTTGAAGGCCCCCGCAGTGTGTGAGTCATGCGCGTCTGAACAAGGCGACACACAGCAGCCTGTATTACTGTGAGAGACGACTTCATAGCAGCGTGTTACATGCGTCTTTTTATGTCAGGCCACTTGTCAGAACACATTTATTTCCATCGTATTTGTTGCAAATCCCATTTTGCGTACAGATTTCCTTTTTCATCAAACCTGAGCATCTCAATTGTGTTTCATATTACGATTTTGGGAAAACAGCATTTGAAAAGACTTTCAATAGCTCACAGACGGCAAGTATGTAATGCATTCATTTTTGGAACCTGATTCCAATTGATATGGGTGTAATTGAATCTCTTTCTTCCCGGTCTGCAGAGGTAAAAAGACTGCGGCTGTTTGTTTGTGGGACGACGGGATCATCCTTTAGACGCGCGAGCTAGATTTGATTGTATTGTCCCAATTTTGCTCAGAATGCTCATGCCGGTTTCCATTGCAGTGCATGAGAATAAACTGCAGCATGCAGCTTTGTAATAACACGGGCCCCGTGGGAACGGGCCCTAGGGGACAGGAACAGGTCTTCTCCGACCGCGGACCAGCGCTGACTCCTTCTCTCAGCGCTTGGTAAAAAGTGGGATTGTCATTTCAGCCCTGTCTAGTCAGCACCTCGGTAAACTCCGGTGGGAGCGTCGCGGGACGGGAGGCGCGTTGCCGAGAGGGCGGGACGGAGCCGAAAGCCGTGGAGGTCACCGGAGCAACGGTGAACAGTCCGCGTGATGGCGGAAAACCATGCAGTGGCCAGAGAGGGACGTTGCCATGACAACGGCTCTGTCGCTGTCAATGTCCGTAATCGCGTTTCTGCCAAACTGAGATATAAGGTCGTGTCTGTCTGGAGTGACACTTCCCTGACATCACTCTCTCTCTTCTGACCCTTATTTTTCTGTTAGCTTGTGTATGAAGTGGAGGTGTGGTTCAGAAGGGGCTGAAATGGGCCAGGTGGCGTTCCAGTTTCCCCCGGTCTACTCCAGAACAGAAGTTTAGGGTCAGGGGGTCAAGGTGGATGGGGGTTGGGGGTGTAGAGGGAGAGGGGAGGTGACCCGTAGGGATCTGTCCCCAACACAAAAAAGTGCTGAAACGGAATTCACAAGCTGAGCTTTGACAGCACAAAGAGACGCGGCCACGCATTGGGGTCAGCGGCTCGCCACAGCGCCTCAGACAGAGACCGATGTGTTACCACGCTCCGTTGCCGGTCACACGTCTCCGAGCGTTCGGCTGAGAGCAGCTGGCGAGGGACGGGGACGCACACGGTGCTCTCGAAAACCTGCCGCTCGACACATTCCCAGGGCTTGGGGCCCCCTGTCGACCCCAGCGCCAGAGCCCGCTCACGTTCAAACGGCCATCCTGCAGCACGGTTACAGTCCGGGTTTTAAACGTGTACGGTAGCCGTTCGCTCTGAGGCAGTTAATTTAACATGCAGATGGGCGACATGTCAGAGAGTGAGTGAAGTGTAGTGTGTGTGTGTGTGTGTGTGTGTGTGTGTGTGTGTGTGTGTGCGTGCGTCAGGGGTAATGTGATTTGTGGACAGGCGCTGGATGGCTGGACGATGGCGGGAATGATAAATAAAGCTGCGGCCAGTGTCAGCCGGCTCTCCTCCCCCGCCCGGCCAATGGGAGCCAGGCAGTGGCTCAGACTAATTAAATTAATGAAGACACATGTCGGCCAGCCTGGCCCACTACGGCACAGCCATTTCGTACTGTCAGAGAGAGGAGAGGCAGGCAGGCCCAACGGTGCAAACGCTGTGTGTGTGTGTGTGTGTGTGTGTGTGTGTATGTGTGTGTGCGCGTGTGCCTGTGTGCGTGTGCGTGTGTGTGTGTGCGTGTGTGCGTGTGTATGTATATGTGTGTGTGTGTGTGTGTGTGTGTGTGTGTGTGTGATAAAGTGAAGTTCATTAAATTGTGCTTCCCACACCCACATCGCTTCTTTGCCTGAAATCTTCACACAAGTTTTTTTAAAGTTTTTTTTCCTCCCCGGCACGGCACGGTGATGAAGTCGTAAAGCTTGAAGTCCAGCTCTCAGGATGCCTACTTAATACAAGCCCCTCCGGCAACCCAAAGACTTCTGTTTCATCTCCGTATAATGGGGGCTTCTTCTTTCATAGCTTGCAGCATATATTTACCCCCAGACCAGTCTAAACTCTATTCCTTTATGGACATTTCCTCCTGTCCCACCGTGGAGGCGTGGGTAATTTGTGGAGAGCCAGGCAGAAGGGTAGCTCCTAGCGCAGTGTGATTCCAGACGGTTCGGACGCAGGCAAGCAGGACGCGTGTGTGAATGAAAGTACATAGCGCCGTACGTCCAGATGGCTGGAGCCGTTAGCGACGGCGCTACCTCGGCCCAAAGGCTACCTTCGCCTCTCCCCGCTGCAGAGCTTTTGCTGCACTTTATTTATTTGTTTTGCTTTTCTTTAATTTAATGACCATCCTTTAAAGAGTAAGTACACCCACTGTCTCCGCCTACTACACAATTTTGAAAAATACTTTGTGGGGTGAGCGAGGGAGAGGGTGGGGGCGGAGGAGCTGTGTCCATCGTCATTTGCATAAATGAACGTACATTGTACAAATTATTTCGTATAATCAATAAGATCAAATTGTCAAACTAGACGTTGCACATCAAATATGAATCAAGATTCTGCAACTGCATGGCCTATTTCTCACCTCAAATATTTTCAGAAACATAATTTAGTGGACTATTTAGGTGGAATAAGAGAGTTGAACAGGCCGCCACGTTGTTCTGGTTTAAAAAAGTGGAGCCGAAACTAAAGTAACGTAGTGAGTCTAACCAATCAGGTGCCGGCTGTTTCCGTTGTGAGTGAGAACAATTATCCATATGACGTAGAGGTACCTCCAAAGAGGTACTCTGACATCACGATTGGGGCGGGAGCAGTGTGGGGAGCAGAAAGGAAATTTCAACCGTTAGAGGGCAGCACAAAGACACTTTTCTACCAGTTTCTTATGATATACAATATTATTTCATAATTGTTGAAATAACGGAATGAGTTTCATTATAAGGTATGTATGCAAACACGTTTAAAGCAAAAAAAAGTGATCTAGGGTGTACTTACTCTTTAAAAATAACTAAAACGTGTGCGGTGCAAAAATGAGCATAAAAGGTGTAAAAAAGATAAATAAAATGAATCGGATGCTGGAGATTTGGCCTAATAAAGGAGAGGAGGAAAACAAGTGTTCTACTTTTTCGCACCGCCTCTAATGGGAATTAAGCACAGAAGTGCTGATTTTAAAATAAAACTGTTTAAACAACTGTGGATATTAGTTAGAGCAGGAGTTCAGAGTAGGGTGCTGGACAGCATACCTACGAGTATTGTGCTCATCTTAGGTAGTATTATGATCCCTCAGGTTTATTTTTTAAGAGAGGCGCAGAACTCCTGCAGCTTGCTGACAGTATGTGTACAGTGCAGAACTTGTTTGGATCATTCATGTATCACACCATGTATGGGCGATTAACACCAGGTAGGCCAATGAAAATCTTACCCTGGGGTTTCATTTTTATGTGTTTATTGACCGTTCACCAAAAATGTGCCATTTTCCTTCAAGCTCAGCATGCATTTGCTTCATTATTATTTAATTATTATTTATTGAAATGAAGTATGGATCATTTTCAGGAGAACAGCGCTACGAGAAAAATGCCCCTGAAGAGAAGACTTGTGAAAAGAATATTTTTCCTGTTGCAAAAACCCCTCATCGATCTCCATCCATCATTCCATCAAGGATTAATGTATCAAGCACAAAGTGCCTTACAATCAATTATTCAATTGCTCGCAAAAATATCGTTAACGTTTGGAGCATAGATCATATTCGGTGTTAGCGCCAGCTAAGCCATCGCTCTGAGAAAGGAGACATTGTTACCAAGTGTTCGGCCCGGTGCATTTATGACGAGGATGACATTTGTAGAAGCAGTTGTGTTTGTAGCAGAGGGACTGAAGTACACAATATCAAAAGCCCAGGGTGGGTAATCATCTTGTCTCCCCCTGTGCAGTCGCTGCTTGATCATCTTTGTGAAAAAGGATGATTTTTTCCACAAGAAGGGAAAAGAGGCCCCCTCTACAAGCACACAGATGTTCTTCTTTTTCTTCTTTTTTCTCTTTTTTCCTCCCTTAATCTCTGGTACAAATGTCAACAGGGAGGAGAAGAGAGTGGAGGGGTGGTTCTGAAAAGCCTGCCGTTTAAGTTAAATGGGGCTCCAAGCCGGCCAGAGGGACGCTGTTATGGTGCCGGAGAGAGTGCGACTTTTTCCTTCTTGCTGCGCGGAGATTTATAGGGTTGTGAGGACCGCGGCGCTTTTTAGCCGCTGATGATGTGCAGCTGGCTGTGGGTGGTTTAGAGGGGATTGAGGGCCTAGCCCCTGAGCCTCTGTCCCATTAGTGGACTTTTGTGACATTCAATAAGAGGGCAGAGAACGTGAGCTCAAACCGCCACAAGAAACATTGTTATATTTTTGTTTGTTTTTTGTCTTTCATTTTTTTGTTTTGCTTTCCCTCTCAGACTTTCTGTCTCTCCCTCCCTCTCCCTTGTTTACTTTGGCTTTGTTTTATTTCTCTCCTCGTCTATCCTCCCTCCTTCTCTCTTGCTACACCCCTCCATTTCCTCCATCCATTAGGGAGGCTCATTCGACTCATCCCCTCCTTTGGCTCAGTAACTGACAGGCCGCAATGGCCCAGGTCTCCGCTGGCCCGCTCTTAATTTTCCACACTCTCTGTCGGTTTTAATCACCTCTTTAATTGGCTGCCTAGCAGTGGATGAAAAACAGAAGAGCAGGAAGGGAGGGAGGGAAAGATAGAGGGGAAAGGTAGAATAAGAGATGGAGGGGGGGTGTGAGTGACACTTTCCTGCATTCTTGGCGCTAGGTCTTTGGTCGGTCAGGCTGATCTGGAGTCAGTGTGGGAGTCTGAAGTGAGTGTCACTCACTGTCAGTCAGATATCAAGTGTGCCACAGGGTCACTTTGTCAGCCAGTCAGTCCATCAGCCAATCGGAGAGCGGGACTGCGTGTCAGTCAGTCAGTCAGCCAATAAGAGAGCGGGCCGCGTGTCAGTCAGTCAGTCAATCTGCCTGGGGTGCAATCAGACTCACAGAGTGATTGGTGTCGCTTAGGGGATTAACATGTCTGTTTCCTGGCCAGTCTGTTTGTGTATCTCTCTCTGTCTCTTTCTTGCTCTATCTCCCCCTCTCCCATTCTCTCTCTCTCTCTCTCTCTCTTTGACACACATTGGAGTCCTTGTCTTCACCTGTCCTACATTATATATGGGTGCATCTAAGTACTCTTGTGGCTTAAGGTACAGCTATATTGAGGAACTTCATGTGCAAAGAATAAGCCTTTTATGTGCAGCCACTGTCTATGCGTACATTTAATTCTCCCTGACTATTTCACAAAAAAAACAATATTTAGAATATTTTCTATTTTGAATAACAGGTCTTTATGTAGTGTTTGTTATCCAGA
This sequence comes from Synaphobranchus kaupii, assembly GCA_029718625.1. Lineage (NCBI taxonomy): Eukaryota > Metazoa > Chordata > Actinopteri > Anguilliformes > Synaphobranchidae > Synaphobranchus > Synaphobranchus kaupii. The sequence goes on from CM056380.1 coordinate 80,991,597, forward strand.
TCTGCAGCAGTATGGCGTTGGCTGAA
>CM056380.1:81009122-81014122 GCA_029718625.1 Synaphobranchus kaupii
GTCAGGAGCCCTATTTTAAGTACAGAGCGTGAAAGCTCTTACAGCCTTGTTCCGGCTGGAGATAGGGTGAATATTTATACCGCGCATCCTCCTTTTTACTGTGTCTGACTGGGCCACAAGGGGGCACTCTGCATATGGCCTTGAAATGTGGAGTTTCACTGAAGCGCTTGGAGTCTGGCCCCTGGTCCGCCATAAGGGATAATGGCGCTGATGATGGGGGAGCCTCGTGCATCTGGCCTTGCAGATTATGGAGGCCTCATGATGGTGCTGGTTTCTTTTTGCAGGCTAATTGTTACAAATGTGTTTGTTTTTGGGGGAATTCGGTCTGGATGCCAGCCCGGAATGTCCCGTCGGCTATGCGACGCTCCGGCTCTGGCGCGGGCACGCACACGCACACGCACGGGGGGAGGCAGCCCCCGTTGACCAGAGAGAATTTTTATGTTTCATTGATTTTGTGATTTAACTCTCCATCCACCGCCACCTCAGACTGGCTTTGATTGCGTAATCGGCAGGCTTCTAGTCCTCCCGCCCTCTGGCTCATACGGAGTTGCCTGGTTGGCCTCTGGTTTCCATGGGGAGGGGACGGTTCTGAAGGCCCATGTCGTGTTGTTCTTCTTCCCTCCCATGCCACCGCCCCCCGCCCCCCCCTCCCCCGGTCCTCGTTATGCTTCAAAAAATTCCGCTGGATCGCTGGAGAGAGAGCTGGAAGTTCGGTCAACACCACACTGCAAATGATTAGAGGATTAGAATAAAGGCTGAGAGAGCCAATCAGCAGAGAGGACTGGTCTAAAGGGGCAGGCAGAGACAAACCAGCCCTTCCCTAAACTCGGCTCTTGTCTCAGCGATGAACAATTATCGCCCCTTGAAAAAAAAACAACACATAACATCTTAATAAGTAGCCACCATGGGGAGATAATGGTCTCCCTGCTCTTTTAATTTTATTCATACCTAAGTATGCGATATTAATAATGAATTGAGAGTAAACAATGGTTTATAAAATGCTAGCAGGGCTATTGTCAGCTAAATGGCTCATTAAGGGTAGCGTTAGGAAAGAGAGGGGCCCTCCACAGGCCCTTCTGGACCCCAGTCATTGAGCTGTGAACAGCGAGCATTGATTGCACTTCTCGGCCCGACCTGATTAAAGTCCAATAAAGCCAGGTTGTTTCTTCTCCCCCCAATCTGCCTCCTGTTTATCCTCATTTGGAGCAGCTCTGTCTATCACTCCAGTCCTATCAACTTCCCCACGCTGAAGTGGTTGCGGAAATCGTTCTGACCTTTTTTCGGACAAAGTGATTGTATCTTGCTTGTAACGAGTGCTGCGTCTATACGAAATGGATTGAACTTGAGGGGTTGAGTGAAAAGGACCAGCGTATGTTCGAGGGGCGGGGATGTTTTTCACACAATGGCTGTTCTTTCTTGCTGTGTTTTTTTTAATATCTAAAAGGCCCAAAATAAAAACGAGAGGGGAAAGGCCCAAAATAAAAACGACTCACAAGGGCTAATCCACCGGAATGCCGGCGAGACCCGGTTTTTTTCCCTCTGCCCTCTTGATCTAATCCGCTCCATGTTGCCCCCGGTGGCCACCGATGGTCCTGCAGCTGTCTAGAACCAGCCAGTGGTCTGTGGTCTGTTGAGCTGCTGAAGCACAGCAAGGGGCCAGGGAAAATGTGGCGAGAACTCCACATGACGCCACATTTCGAGCTGCCTTCTTAACACAAAAGCACTGCCTTGAATTGGTGACACCTGTAGTCATTTAATAAAGAAAGACAGTTTCACTCTGCTGTTGAAATATTAGCTATTAGGGGTGTTTGTTTTCCTTGGGGATTTTTTTATCCAGGGATATTTTGATGGAGCTGCTCTCTCCTCTGGGATTAATGTTTATAGGACAGAGAGACACTCGTCGCTTTCAAGTGAACAAGCAGCCATCAGCCATCATCTTAATTATCTATTCAAATGTAGCTAATGGTCTGTTCAACCTGTATTTTAGCATTCTCTTGTAAAATGGCTGAAGGGGGTGTGGATTGGATGGGTTTGTACCTGGATGAAAAACCTTCAGGGACACCATGTTTTTAAAAAAATAAAACACACCAAAGAACAAAAGCAGTGTAGTGACAGGGACACAGTGCTGTAGGAGATTTTGGTGGTGTTTGAGCTTTTCAGGAAAGTGCATTGCGGTCCTTGAAAGACATGAAAAGGGACTGGGCAACAGTACACGATAAATAAATAATAATATATTGTTATTCCTATTTTTGCATTGTTATTATGATTATTTAAATGTATGTCTCTGTATTTGATTTGTATTTGTCATAAAGGTATTGTTCATTTTAGTGGCCGCGTATAAATGCACAGGTGAAGTGATGATGATAATGATAAGAAAAAGACTGACAAGGATGATGGTGACGATGATGATGATTAAAAAGAAGGAGGCGGAGGAGGAAGATTCAGTAAAATAAGCATGGGCATCAGCACTTAGGTCTATGCAGGCTTTGTATGGGGTTTGAGCTTCCTGACTGTGACATCTCTATTTATTAGTCTGCGAGAAAAGGGCGATTTGCATGCGTTCTGTGCACAGCCTTGTCAGAGCGGAGACAGTCGCCCCGCCGACTCGGCCGCCACACATTCCTGGAGAGCGGATTGTGTGGGACCTGAATGAGCAATGGGAGCTCTGTGCTTTGCAGTGGCGAGAATGGCTTTAATAATGCGGGGGTTATATGTGGCCGGTGTTCGGGGACCGCGGACCGCCTGGTTTACAGTAGCGTAAAGCCTCCCAGTGCTGAGTCTCTCGCCCGTAAATCTGCCAGCCGCCCACCCCGGTGCGTCGATGCCGCTGCCCAGTAAAAGAGCCCGCAGCCCGGCCCCTCGCCCCGTAAAGTCCCATAATACTCTCTGTTCACGGCCCTCAGAACGCCTTCGTGGGGAACGGCCCTTTCACGGCCTTGTCTTGTTTAGCTTTGGCCTGTGTTACGCTGACAGTAAATAGGAGCTGTGAAATCACGCTTTTACAAGCCGTGCCTCGTATCCAGGGTTACAGGCGCGCGGGGATCGGAAAGCGCTTCGGTGTCTCGGCCAATCACGGGAAGGAGTTGTTGCCGCGTGTGGATGTATTGGCCAGGGTACAGTCTGAAACTTTGTTTTAGTCTTTGTTTTAAGTGTTATTGCTTTTCTGTGATTTATTTTGTATTGCAGATTGTCAGGTAGGTGTGTCCTGTGCAACCATGTTTGTGCCTATTAACAAAGCCGTGCTAATAGATGGAAAACAGGAAAAGGACTCCAATAATAATACTGTGAAACATAATTATTCAGATTGTGAAACAGAGGCTCTATACAGACTGTATGCTGTATACTTCAGATTGTGAAACAGAGGCTCTATACAGACTGTATGCTGTATGCTTCAGATTGTGAAACAGAGGCTCTATACAGACTGTATGCTGTATGCTTCAGACTGTGAAACAGAGGCTCTATACAGACTGTATGCTGTATACTTCAGATTGTGAAACAGAGGCTCTATACAGACTGTATGCTGTATACTTCAGATTGTGAAACAGAGACTCTATACAGACTGTATGCTGTATACTTCAGATTGTGAAACAGAGGCTCTATACAGACTGTATGCTGTATACTTCAGATTGTGAAACAGAGGCTCTATACAGACTGTATGCTGTATGCTTCAGATTGTGAAACAGAGGCTCTATACAGACTGTATGCTGTATACTTCAGTCTGTGAAACAGAGGCTCTATACAGACTGTATGCTGTATACTTCAGTCTGTGAAACAGAGGCTCTATACAGACTGTATGCTGTATACTTCAGACTGTGAAACAGAGGCTCTATACAGACTGTATGCTGTATACTTCAGATTGTGAAACAGAGACTCTATACAGACTGTATGCTGTATGCTTCAGATTGTGAAACAGAGGCTCTATACAGACTGTATGCTGTATGCTTCAGACTGTGAAACAGAGGCTCTATACAGACTGTATGCTGTATACTTCAGTCTGTGAAACAGAGGCTCTATACAGACTGTATGCTGTATACTTCAGACTGTGAAACAGAGGCTCTATACAGACTGTATGCTGTATACTTCAGATTGTGAAACAGAGGCTCTATACAGACTGTATGCTGTATACTTCAGATTGTGAAACAGAGACTCTATACAGACTGTATGCTGTATACTTCAGATTGTGAAACAGAGGCTCTATACAGACTGTGTGCTGTATGCTTCAGTCTGTGAAACAGCAGACAGCAGTGCTGTCTTGGGAGATCAGGGTTATAGGATTAGACATACAGAAAGCATCAGGAATCGGACAGCTGAGCCGATGGAAAATGTTACATTTCTCCCGAAGAGGGCTTAGAGACAGACTTCAAGAAGAATCAAAACACATCCATCTGCACTTTCTCTTTTTCTCTTCATAAAAGAACATAGCCCCTGTTTAAACGACACGCAGGACTGGTGTCTGGAGAAACAGATGCGATGGTTAACCATACAAATGTCATTACTCACATATACGTACGTACGTAACTGATGGTCTGAATAGTGTGCAGTTTTAAAACTTTGATAGCGATCACCAGGGGAAATTGTTGAGTTTGATGTACCAAGGACGCAAAAAGTCATTGGGCCTTACGAGATGGATTTGGGCATTTAGCTTCTCAAAGAACAATGCTGCGTGCTTTTACAGCGAATCCAGAGCCCTGTCTCCCAGCAGTCCTGGAGCTCCTCCCCGCTGTTCAGCGTTTTATTTTGCAGACTGTTGCCGGAATCTCTGCTGCTGCCCAAACCAAACACCTTCGCAAACACCTTTCTGTCTGGTCTGGATGTTGATTGGAGTCTTGCTGCCTAGACCCCTCCCGTGCATTTGGTAGACTGCCCCCTCCTCCTAAGCCCCCCCCCCCCCCCCCACCGCGCACGCTTTCGCGCTCCCCGATCCAATCTGGGTGCGGAGCAGGTGCAGAGGGGAGATAAAGCGTACCTGAGAAGGCCTCTCCAGCAGAGGAATGGGACGG
>CM056380.1:81016622-81032282 GCA_029718625.1 Synaphobranchus kaupii
TCCACATAATTTTCCTTCCTCTTGATACCATCTATTTTATGAAGTGCACCAGTCCCTCCTGCAGCAAAGCACCACAACATGATGCTGCCACCCTCGTGTTTCACAGTTGGGATGGTGTTCTTCGGCTTGCAAGCCTCACACTTTTTCTTCCAAACATAACGATGGTCATTATGGTCAAGCAGTTCAATTTTTGTTTCATCAGACCAGAGGACATTTCTCCAAAAAGTAAGATCTTTGTCCCCATGTGCAGTTGCAAACTGTAGTCTGGCATTTTTATGACGGTTTTGGAGTAGTGGCTTCTTCCTTGCTGAGCAGCCTTTCAGGTTATGTCGATATAGGATTTGTTTTACTGTGAATATAGATACTTGTGTACCTGTTCCTTCCAGCATCTTCACAAGGGTCTTTGCTGTTGTTCTGGGATTGATTTGCACTTTTCGCACCAAAGCACGTTCATCTCTAGGAGACAGAATGCGTCTCCTTCCTGAGCGGTATGATGGCTGCGTGGTCCCATGGTGTTTATACTTGCGTACTATTGTTTGTACAGACGAACGTGATACCTTCAAACGTTTGGAAATTGCTCCCAAGGATGAAGGCTTGTGGAGGTCCACAATATTCTTTCTGAGGTCTTGGCTGATTTCTTTTGATTTTCCCATGATGTCAAGCAAAGAGACACTGAGTTTGAAGGTAGGCCTTAAAATACATCTACAGGTACACCTCCAATTGACTCAAATAATGTCAATTAGCCTATCAGAAGTTTCTAAAGCCATGACCTCATTTTCTGGAATTTTCCAAGCTGTTTAAAGGCACTGTCAACTTATTGTATGTAAACTTCTGACCCACTGGAATTGTGATATAGTGAATTAAAAGTGAAATAATCTGTCTGTAAACAATTGTTGGAAAAATTACTTGTGTCATGCACAAAGTTGATAACTGATAACTGACTTGCCAACACTATAGTTTGCTAACATTAAATCTGTGGAGTGGTTAAAAATGAGTTTTAATGACTTCAACCTAAGTGTATGCAAACTTCCAACTTCAACTGTACACACGCACGTACAAACACGCATCCACACACAGACACGCACACACAAACACACTCACACACACACACACGTTCACACACACAGAGACACTGAGGGCTCTATCTTGACGATCTTAGCACTTGGTCTAACGCGTGGCACAAGTGCATTTAGGGCATGACCAAGTCCACTTTTGCTAGTTAGAAGGCATGTTTTTTGAGCGCTAAGTATGGTGCAATGTGCAAATGGGCTGAACTTAGTCTCTTCATTAATTATAGGGCGTAACATGCAATAAACCAAACAAAATGTCATATCCCATTCCCTTTAAAAGCCTGCATTTCCACCTTGGCGGATTGCTTATATGATGGCGAAACAGAGATGCTCGTGCTTGTGTAGTTAAAGCGAGCGAGGAATAGGCTATATGGATCAAAAGTATGATCAATATTATTCGGACTAACCATTATGACGCGTTTTGATATATACAATAATAATCTTTAACATTAGGGTTTAACACCGGCACGGGTTCTCGGTAATTCCCGACAGTGCTGTTATTTTAGAAAATATATGCGGTTTAGTTAAGAAGCACCTGCAACCGCTGAGAATAAGCTAACAGAATATGGATTCCATCTCACCTTAGAAAACGCCAAATTAGCCTGCTTGTTTAACAAATTTTGTTTGATTATAGGCCTACAATGAAGCATTGTCAAACATCAATTCCATGTTCACACAGCAGTCAGATCACCGACAATGCATTTCACCTAGCGAAGTTCAAGCTTCATCAGAAAATTCATATTAGGCCTACCTGCATTCTCATAATAACATGTTATTTTGGCTTAATGATGACACTAAATACACTAAAGCTGTCTGGTTGGGAACCCATAGGTTCACGCATACTTCCCTTGTTTTATACTATCCTGCTTATGGAAATATGACCAATGCGTTTTTACTGGTTAATGCTTTAAAACAAGCCCATTTCCATTGCAGAGACAACTTGCGTCTATTGCGGGAAAGAAAATATTTATTTTTGGGAAAAATATGAATCAGTATTTCACAATGTGATCTTCATATCTTGTATGCATGTTTTGTGCGCCCCTGTGTATAACAGACAGGAGGGTGTACGTGCGTTGTGCACATGCCTATGTAGACACACTTATATTGCGCTGTTAAAATAACATTGGGATGGCAGGTATGCCATCAGCCAAGTTACGTCTTGGCGGGGCATGCCCCATACCTATACAGCACCGAGAGTTTGCCACTTTTCAGGGCTTCCTACAGAAGTAACCACAATGACCACGGACTCTCAGCCCTTAAAAACATTAACTTCTGTATGTTCTGACCTCATGTAACCACACAGCATTCAGATACAACTTCACACATCCACACAATAAAGCCCCAAACTTGGGTTATTTTGCCGGTTTTTCTCCTTCTTCCCATGTTTACTGCCTACCTGCCTGCCTTCGTACCCTCAAAGAATAATTCTTCCCATTGGATAACTACATCGCATACCTGCTATCCCAAGCTTATCTACTAATAAAAATGCTTCAAACTAATGTGGACACATCACAGAATCACAGACAAAACCGCTTTCTGCTGGCTCAAGATACGCCAAAAATTATCCTGGCCACACCTCATCTTAAGACCAACCCGCCCAGTTGACTTGCTATGGGCGCAAGATTACTCGACAGTTAAACAACATGAGCGCTGGGCGCTATAATGACACCTGCGCAGGGTGTAAGATAGCAAAGAGACACTTGCGTTTGGGTTAGCGCCGCTTAGTGCCGGGTGTAAGATAGGGCCCTGATCACACACACACACACACACACACACACACACACACACACACACACACACACACACACACACACACACACACACACACACACACATGCTCACTGAGACACACAGACACACACACACAAACCTGATCAGGCTTACATCATCACCCATTCCTTTTCCAGTCCCAGCTGTTGTTTTATTCCTAAAAAGTCGGCCCATTGTATTTGCATTCCAGGTGTCTGTGTTGTGTTAATATATTTTGTTGGCACTGCTGTAAAATGTGGCTGTTTTTAATAACAGTTTATCCACATTTTCAGAGTGTGAATCTACAGCTCTGCCCTTTAACCTGCTCCAGGGTTTATGCCGTTTGGATATTTTGTTTATATTTATATTCCTGAACTGGGGAAAAACTGTCGAAAAAAGCGTTGTGCATCAGTTGGAGTTCTCACACTCACAGTACTTTCCTAGTTTTGTGTTTTCTATGTCATTCTTATGTAAATTACAGGGGGTAGAGGTTTCTGTGTGCATGTGCGTGTGTGAGTGTGTGTGTGTGTGTGTGTGTGTGTGAGTACGTGTGCATCTGTGTGTGTGTGTGTGTGTGTGTGTGTGCGCATTTGTGTCTGCATGCTTGTGTGTGTGTGTGTGTGTGTGTGTGTGTGTGTGTGTGTGTGTGTGTGTGTGTGTGTGTGTGTGTGTGTGTCTGCATGTGCATGTTTCTATGTGTGTGTGTGCGTAATATTATTATTAATATTAGAGGTAATACCCATAAAGCAGTATATAATAAAGCTGAGAGTAGTAGAAAGGGCAGGGTGAAGTTAACTCACTTCCTGCATCAGTCCACCGCACAGTGAGGGGTGAAAACTGCTATGTAAGAATGTAATATCTCACATTTCAAACTCCATCCCAGAGAACAGGAAATCCAATCTCCCGCTCCCATCCGCGGCATGCTGTCTCCACTCCTGCAGTAATAGCAGTCACAGGTATTGTAGTTACTGCTCTCAACCAGCCATGTCAGTTTATGTTTATATTAAGCCGGTAAATTTGTAAGATGTAATGTGACCCTTTTCGGGAAGCCTTTTATCCCCCCCCCCCCCCCCCCCCCCCCTCTTCGCTCCTGTTTTCTTCCTTCCTCATCTCTTTTCCTTCCTCTGCTCCTCCGTTCTCAGCCTATTTATTTCTATCTGTCATCTGTCCGCTCTTCCATCCTCACATCCCATTTTTATTTATGTATCTACAGTGTGTCTTTAACAGGGGACAGTGTATTTGGCTGCCCCAGCATTTTCCATCCAGCTAAATTGTATCAGTTGTCCCTGGGCAGGTAGCACTAGAAAACACATGCAAACAACAGTACAGTGCTTAATGCAATGAGCGTCTCAAACATACGCTGTCAGTACGCATTAAGGTTAATAACACACGCCATTGTATCCCCAATAATAGTCAGATATGGAAAAAGAAGAAAACACTGTTCTGTATAGCTGTTTAGTAGTTGCTTAGTGGTCACATGATTGATTTGTCTTCAGCCAAGCTTACAGTTCTCATCTAAAACTTGGTAAAAACTGGTGCATAGTCTTATATTGCTAGGCATTGCATTCCAAATATTTGCTGTTCTGATCGAAAATGCTGATCGGCCAAAATGAGTTGACCTGCGGTGCACTCTGCAACCCCCTTAGGGCGAAAGGCTCTTGTTTTACTAATTCTGTCTAAACACAGTGCTGTGAACGCTTCCATTGGAGGAGCAAGATCGTCACAGCAAAACAAGTGTATGCCAGGCACACGGAGCTGTCAAAAGCTAAGATTATACTGTTTGACTGTCAATATATTATTATAGTAATGATAATGTGACGGCTTATTGTCTAGAATTCTTAATTCTACTTCGGAGGAAGGTGTTTCCAGATGTACGGTGCTGCTCTTTTTTTTATTCTTTCTGTTTTTTGTCATTCATCAGATTGATCTTTTTCTAATAGGTCCCGCCGTGTTTTAGGACTCATTAAGGGAATTTCGCAGAACAGCAACAAGGGGCTATAAGTGTGGTTTGGGCTGCAGGAGGAGTGTGCAAGAGACCCTGTCCTCGGAGGACCGCATCTGGTTCCGCATTTCATTCCAACTGAATTATTTAATCAGCCAAATCATTTATGTGATTTTATATTTTTGCTACATTTATTGATAAGTTCATGGCCTTAATTAAAAGCAGAAGTTGGCATTTTACCCAGAAACAGATACAGGCCTCCAGGACGAGGGTTCCCCACCCCCTCTACTCAACTACCACTCCCAACATGGCCCCTCACAGTTACATTACATTACATTACATTCATTTAGCAGACGCTTTTATCCAAAGCGACGTACAATAAGTGCATACAGAGACATCATCAAGATGACTACAGAACAGACAAGACAAAGCACATCCTTCCCATAATGTAGCAGCTATCCCTAGTAATGAACGTTGACTGTAGTTCACAGTAAGCTGTGGGTAAATCAGCAATACTACACTTCTATTCTAGATACTATTAAAAACTATAATAAACAGACAGGAAAACACAGGGACACAGTTGGCGGTTTCGCGCACGAGGGCCGGCCACCTTTGGCCGCTGGGTTCCGCCCGCATCCCTCCCTTTTGTGAAAAGGCCGACGTTTCCGAGCGGCGCTCTTCAGACGGAACGGGGTGATGGCGCTCGTTATCTCCCCCTAACGAGGACGGAGGGGCACGCTCGCTGTTTACCCGGCGCTCCGAGCGGACGTGAGCGGAGTAGAGAAGCTGCCGCCCGCTCCGCACTCTAAGGCTCTTGCCCCGCTCTGCTAGGCCGCTCTGGTTCGTCTGTGAGGAGAACCCCTCCCACGCTGGGCCTTTTCTAATGAAGCGCAGAGCCGTTGAGATTTAAAACAGCCCCAAGGCTCTTCTCTGAAATAACATCTGTAGTTTACCTTACAATTATCGTTTAAAACATATTGAATTGATATGAACCTGTTACTAGTTGAACGCGCCAAGCACACACAAGCTCAGTTACCTTCATTTGAAAAATCTTGATATATCCTACTAATCATACTGTTTTTTTAGTTTTTTTAAGTAATACTACCCCAAGTGGCTTTTAACATGCCTGCTTATTAAGCTCATCAGGGATTTAAATGAGAATGAAGGCTGAAAACGGTATGACTCCAAGATCTCAGTCAGGGATCACTGCATTAGAAACCTTTTGAATGAGCCTTTAAATCACGGCCCTGACTTACTATGGCCATTAAAGATCTCATGGTGCTTCGCATAGTAGGGAAGTACCTCCTGCTGTCCCTCCGTCTCTTTCTCGATTCTCTCCCAACGTTCTCCCAACGTTCTCAAATCATTGCCCCAGTCTGATTGGCTGATTAAACATTTTCTCACCAGTTTTTTTCACTTTTTCTTTTAGTTTTCTCCCAATCTTAAATCCCCCCCACCCTATATCACATGTTGCTAAACTAGATTCTGTATCTAACAACTGAGTCCAACTGAGCTGCGCATCCATTGTGTTGCAGGAAGGCATTTAACGAGCGGCTGGTACAGGGAGACTAAGTCTCTTTGGCAAGATGAGATTTTATTTTATTTAAAGGAGAGCGTGACAGTCATATTTTTGGCTCTATTCAGATAGGTTGAAAGCAGAGTAACAGATAGAGGGGGACCACAGCTGAGGAAGCGTCATGGCGGGGGGAACACATGTGGCTCGAGACTCGGCTGCCCTACGGTCTGCAGCACACGCCTGATTATATATATATGAATCTACTTTGTGACGCGCAGTATTGTATTATCATTTAGAACCTGTGTTTTCAATAGGGGGTTCACAGAAGATACTGTAGGGGTTCCTGGCCAGACTTGATATGCAGTGACTATATATACATTTGGGAAAATATGTCAAAATATTAACCCTTTTTTAAACATAACCCTTTTAACTTATGATGGGAGGTCCGCTGGATGCTTTTCAGCCTGGATTGGGGTTGAGAATAATACAATCTGCCTGGAGTCTTCCCTGATTGGGCCAGAGAGGTTAAAGTTCATGAAATCAATGTCCAAGTTACAGTACATGCAGTCCTCTTCCTCCTGACTGACCCAGAAGCCAGTACTGCCTTAGCTGCTTTCTGTCGTACGGCAGCGTAGAGAAACGAGAGAGTTTTCAAACAAAAACAAGTGAACGAATGATTTTCTTCAGGCAGAGAGGAGGGGGAGGTGCCATCTCACCACACGTTTTCACCCGTAGGGGGCACTTTATGCAAATAGGAAGCGACAACCTGTGTGGCTCTTCGCTGGGGGCCGCCTGACACTTAAAACGCAGGCCTGGAAAACGTGCCGTCGGGAAGAGACAGCTCGCTACCCGCTAACTACCATTTAACGTTCAAACTTTACTCGATCTGAGGCTGAACTTACCCACAATCCCGCAGTCAGTAAGCTAAGCGGGCTCAAACTTGGCTAGAGCGGAGGTGGAGTTTATCCATGCTCCCACAGTCCGTGAGCTTGGTGCGGCAAGTTGGGATGGCATCGTGACCCTTCTCATCGTAACCCCTCGCTCCCACGACAGCGGAAAGTAAACGGAAATTAAAGTAAACACGAATCTCCTCAGCAGCTCAGCTGCAGACAGCAAGGTGAATTCCCTAAAATAGACATTCTGACCCCCCCCCCCCCCCCCCCCACCGTATGGAACTCAAAGCTGTTTCCATGGTTTATCATTTCCCGCGTAAACAGGCACAGCATCTGTGGCTCAAAAAGCCAGGTGGGTAGGTGGGTGGGCTTTTTTCCTGCTCATTTGTTCTCATGTCAAAGGATGTCTTCGTTTCTTTAATGACGACTAGCTGCGCAAGTTGTTTGGGGAAAATGATGGGCATGTTTGCCTTTGATTCACCGTGTAGGATCGTTGAAAGCACCGTGTTGCTTTTGAATAACAGGTGTGAAAGGCTCCTCGGTCTCTCAAGAAAGCCAGCGTTAAATTCCTCCCTATGCAAAATGTTTTTTGTGATGCTCCTTGCAGCGATGAGGCAACTTTTCAGACATTACCACCGAGGTAACTGTTATTCAGGCCCTTTGAGGGCCTTTCTCAGTGTAGCCAATGCATTTTATGATGACACAATGATTGTGTTGCCTTTAGTGATGTTCCTACAGGGAGACACTGTAGGGGTTCCGTTAAGACGTAGCACAGACCCTTTTTTTACTCGCTCATGGTCAAATGTGTTGCAGAGATCATCCTTTTTTTGTCCGACACCCTCTGGTGGCAGTTGAAGGATTTGCATGCGGATCAAAATGTGCTTGAGCTCATTTCGTCTGATTCGGGGTGGCAATTTTCAACTCTGTCCTTATCTGGGAAGTTTGATTTCTTTTCAAAGGTGGCATCAGACCTGCATTGCAGGGTGGATCTGTGTGTGTGTGTGTGTGTGTGTGTGTTTGTGTGTGTGTGTGCATGCACATATGCGTTGGGGGGTGCTGTAAGGTGGGAAGGGGGTTGGGGATGTCGTCGTTTTTGACGGATTTAGTTACAGTAGCAGTGAGATCAATTATTCGAAGGAGTCATGCATCGTTTCAGGATTAATGGCGCGTGTGGCATATAAATCAAGCACCGGGCTCACCCCTTTCCACGATGGAGGTGACGGAACAGACGAGTACAAAAAAAAAACACATTAACAGAAAAATGTATTTTCCTTCTCTTGCATTTTTTAATAACCTTGAGATACCGCAAGGACTTTAGAAACAGGACAGCATCCTGCAAGCGAAATACCTTGAGATATAATGCCCCAAACTCTGCCATAGGCTTGAAAGTCACAAGCAAATATTTGTCATTTGAGACTGAAGTTTGATTGGAGATGAAGTATGGACTCCTCTGTGAATAGCAAGTGGACAAGTGAGAGTTTTTGGACTGTTGTATCTCCATATGGTGACGTAGGGCTGGGTCATATGGCTTACAATTGTTTCTATGATATACTGTACCTTGCATTTGGGTTGATAATGATAATTATCAGAATATACAGTGAGTACCATAATTCATTGGACAGTGACAGATTTTCTTGTTATTTTGGTTCTGTACTCTGTACTCTCTACTCGAGTTTGAAAGGAGCCATTTAGCCAACCATTTGTTCCATACTGTTCCAGTGTAATTTACAGCTAAATCTAGTATTGCTTGTAGGAGTAACAGAAAATAAGATATCAAGAGTCATATGATATTGTTGGGTCACAGACATCAGGAAGTCATGGCATGCAAAGGATATGCGACCAAATATTAAAAATGATTACTTCTACATTATGTTAAACTGTCCAATATTGTTGATGCCTGAAAGTGGGGGGACTCATGTACAAAAGGTTCTATCATTTCTCAACGGTTCATCCGATCAAATTAAAGCTGACGATCTGCACTTCAACATCATTGTCATATCCTTTCAAACTCAAAGTGCTAGAGTACTGAACCAAAATAACAAAAATGTGTCACTGTCCAATGAATTATGGTGCTCACTGTACATCAAATAAAGTTTTGAAGAGGGTGTTCATTTTAAGACTTAATGTAAGACATGAAGGCAGAAGCCTGAAGGACATCAGAGGGTTTATTGATGGTTTATGTATAAAATTATGTGTTATCTTAAACCAAACCAACAGTTGAGCCAAACAACAGGCCTATACCTTCAAACGTGATTGGCTGTATTTCTGTGCATGCATGCTAGGTGATGCTGTAGGTTGAGGAAAATGGAACTGGATGGAAAAAAAATTACTGTCTCAAAAAATAAGTTGGTTATTGTAGCAAATTTTATCATGACAATTATCAAAATAGTTTTAGCACACTGCCCTACAGGAACATAACCCTGACTCTCTCTCAAGTTTCCAAACAACCTATAGGTCCACCAGGAGTGCAGTTCAATTCCATTTTATTTTATTTGTATAGTGGTTTTTTACAGGGACACTGTCACAAAGACACTTTACAGAGGCAACAGAAAGGAAACGTGGGCCAAAACCAGGTCTGAGCCCCCAGAAAGAGAGCAGGTGATGGTAAAAAAAAAAAACTCCCAGTGGGAAAAAAAAACAGTCAGACGGTCAGCAGTACCTTACCCCCTCTACGGCATCTCAGCCAACCCTCGCTTACTCCTGCTTCCTCTCTCTTTCCTTCTCTCTATATCTGTGGTTTCTACTTCCTGCCCTTCTGTCTGTCTGTCCCATCGTTGGTCTGCAGACTGGAGTTTAATCTCCAGTGGACGTTTGGTTTTTAAATTGAGTTTAAATAAGCAGTGGTTAGTTTTTGTATTGTGGAGTAAAAACAAGAGTTTTTCTGCCCCTCTTCTCCTATGAGCATTCGGGGTTCGGACTGGGGTCCTAGCGAGGCTGGAGAATAAACGGTTTGACAGCGACGCCTCAGTCATGTGACCTCTCCTAGAGAACTGAGCCCAGACGACACATAATTTCACGGCGTATTTGGGATTGTGTGTTTGGGGAAGAACGCTGTTAATATGCTTCATGCAGTCAAGGTTAAGCGTGCCAATCCAAGATTAAAATAAGTGCAATTAATTAGGCTGGAGGGAGGGGGGGCGTGGGCACTGGAAGCGACAGCCGCATAGCAGCGAGGCATTGTGGGTATAAACAGCTTTGCGGGGGAGGCCCCTGGTGGAAGCTGGGGGTGGGGAGGCCGGTGTGGTGAAGATTAGGGGCCTGTTAGGTCCGTGAATTTCAGGCAAGGGGCCAACAGAGACTGGAACAGGCCGGCTTACAAACATCGCACAATAACTGGAGCAGAAGAGGGCTTCTCAATTAAAGTGTCACTTTTCATCTTCTGTCCCTTCTTTCTTCCGTCCCCCCCCCCCCCACCGCAAAGAGACGCACCCCGGCTCCACCCCCTTCCCCGGCCCCCCTATCCGCCCACCCGGTTTTCTCAGAGCCGTCCTTGAGTCGCTAGAAACTGCGCTCGATAGCCCTCAGCTCAGCCTGACTGTCTGTCTCTGCTTAAAGATGGAGAACTGGGGACGCTGGTCCACACGTCTGAGCGTTCAGTGACAGGGCGGGGCTGCAGGATGATGATGAGGGAACAGATTATCGGCGGGGGGGGAGTTGCGGGTTCACATACAAAGCGAGGCGCAGCGTTCCGCACCCTGGAGCGTGGAGGCTTATGTGAGACCCTGGGCTGCTGTGTGAGGTTATCAGGTTACAGGTTGTAAGAGGAAGGAGGGTTTAAACCAGCCGTGAGAGAGTAATCAGCAGCACGCTGCATAAGGACGGTCGTTATGGAGACAAATAATAATGTCTGTAGTACTGTACTGTGAGAAAAGAGGCATACAGGACAGATAAAGAGGCTCCCGTGAAGTGACTGAGCTGTCTGTCCCTCTCATTCATTCTCTCTCTCTCTCTCTCTCTCTCCCCTCTCACTCTCTCTCTCTCTGTCTGTCTCTCTCTCTCTCTGTCTCTATCTCTCTCACTCCCTCTCTCTCTCCCTCCCTCTCTCTCTCTCTCTCTCTTGTCTTGGCTGGTCAGTGTACCCTAAGCTGGTTTCTCTGTCCCAGTTGTCTTTGAGGTACAATAGGCAGACATGCAGACAGAAGATTAGCCATGAGGCTGGAGAGGGAGGGGTCGTGTTTGTCAGTCTCCGCGCTCACCTCACCAATCGCAGGGCTCCTGTGAGCCGACGCCTGCGTCGGCTTCGTGTCCCGCTAATCCCGCCGATGTTCCTCCTGGCCATCCAAACGGGGGCGGGGAGAGGGGAGGCAGCGCTAGCGTGCGGCGCAGAGTCTGATAAAAGCCTGTCAGCCGCCGAAAGCACAGCTTCCACTCACATGCCTGCGCGGAGACAGGGCAGATATCGGTTATTAATTGGGGCCGCGCAGACTGTTATGAAGAGATGTCAGATAGCGTGGCGGACGGGGGCGGGGGGAGGGGGGACGGAGCGAGGTTGGCGGAGGGGGGGGATTGGCTGCGGAGCGCCAGCAGAAGGGACGGTCCCGGGCTCTCTGTTGTGATTTGTATTGGCAGGTGTCGCTCGGCCCAATTTCACGGCTCCGTGCGCGACTGTTCATCCAGACGTCACCGACGGGGCCGAGCCCGCAGGCGAAGCGTGCCGGATGGAGACCGCGCCCGGGGCTCCGCGTCCCCCGTCCGCCTCGCACACGCGGTGAGCCGGCCAGTGTCGGCCCTCGTCACGCACGCGTGCCATCGGCGCGGTCCCTTGGTCCATCGAGGGCGTCGGCCCTTCCGGTCAGTCGTCGGACGGACAGTATGATGCGGTGGCGGTCATCCCCGCGGTCAGGGGCAGTTCAGATGGGGGGGGGACAGTGCCCTCAAACATCTCTCTTGCTGGAGAGGAGAGGAGAAGAGAGGAGAGGAGGAGGAGAGGAGAGGAGAAGAGAGGAGAGGAGAGGAGAGGAGAAGAGGTTTGGTATAGCCCCCCCCTCCCTCCCTGGCCTGTAGCCAGCGTTTGTGCAGGGAAGATTAAGCAGCTCTGACGGGACCGTGTTTACAAATACGCAGGCAGAGAAACGGGCCGAGCTCCGCTGAATAGGAATAGAATACAAATTGCCTTTTTATCTCTCCTGAGGCCTGAGCGGAGAAAATGTGTTTGCAGCCGTGGCTCCTACGGCCTGTGAAGGATAAAACGCGCCGCTCTGCGTTCTGCAGCCTGTTAGCGTGCATCCCTGTCCCCTCTCTCTCTCTCTCTCGCTCACACACACACACACAACACACTGAGCAGTCTCCTCTCTCTCTCCCCTGTTCCTATCTTCTCTCTTTCTTTCATTCTCTCTCTCACTCACTCTTTTTTCTCTTTCTCTCACACACATATACTCTCTTTCTCTCTCACTGTCTCTCTTTCTCTGTCTTTTTTCCTCTAAATTTCTTCCTTTCCATACTCAACCCTTTCCTCCTTTTCTGTCTTTTCCCTCACTGTGCTGTGCTATTCTCTTGCTCTCTCTCTCTCATTCTCTTTTTCCTCCTCCTCTGCATGCTCTGGATTCCTTCTCTTCTCGTTCCCTCAGCAATCTTGTCCACCTCTTCACTCCTCCCTCCCTCCCTCTCTCTCTCTCTCTCTCTCTCTCCTTCTCTCTCTCTCTGTCCAGGGCCTTGTTATCAGTCAGAAGCCCTCTCTAGCCTCCTGCTCACACAGCTGCTATTGGGAAATTAGAGTGCAGATAGATAATTTTAGGGTCACCACCCGGGTTGGCTTACTGCAGTTTATTATGCAGAAATACTCACTTTGACTTATCCTCCTAATTGAGCGACACAGCCCCCAGAGGAAATGCTCCCAGGGTAAGCCCTGATTGGCTGTGCGGGGGGGGGGGGGGGGGGGGGGGGGGCGTTTCCCCATTTCCTGGACATGCATTGGTTCAGAGGGAAGGGCTGACGTGGCTGTTTACAGTCTGGCGCTTTGCACAGTGAGGCAGAGGTCGGGTGAATCAGGCAGCGCAGAGGGTCTCTCCGCTATTTCGCTGTACAGGAAGTGACACATCTGGGGAAGCCTTTGGCGCTGATACATCCTCAGCACAGAAGGACGTGCCACTCCCCCTATTCCATTTCCTTTAATGGATCAGCGTGGTTCATAAATAACGGTCCTTAGCATGTTACTGCACCTTTGTGCTCCAGGTAGTTCTCCATTATGCAGCTCACCAGCTTTAGGGTACTGAGGGACCATGGAGGGGGGGGGGGGGGGGGGGGGGCGCGGGGCGTGAGGGGAGGGGATGTGTGTGAAGAGTGTGAGGAGGAACAACGGGTCTGTTGAGAAACGAGAGTGGTGGGCAGAAGGGGTTCGGAACTGACGAGATTGAACACCCCTCCCCCACCCCCCCCCCCCACCCCACCCAGCCTGGAGCAGAGAAGAGGTTCAAATTTAAGTGGAATTTGCTCATAAAAAAAGCCTCTTCTCCGTACCCCCCATCTTCCTCTGTACTCCCTGCTGGTAAATTAAAGAGAATTCACATTCAGATGAAAGTAGAACTGTGGAAAACATCAATAAAACAATAACAATTCAGAAAGGATGTCGGGGGTGTATTTTATTAATCCTCAGTGATATTTTTTATTCCTTAGTTCATTTGTAGGGAAATAACAACAGTCTCCTTGATACAGGGAATGCATCTCAAATATTGCCCATGAATATTATATAATAGCGGTTTCGTAACATATCTTTTGAAAGAGGGCTTACAAGGCTCTCTCTCTGCTAATGCTATTCTAGATAATCTTTTTGATGTACTTTCATAAATATCGTTTTCCAAAAATATGTTTGAAGAGACCAAATGTTGTTGTGTTTACCTTATCTAGCTGAAGCAAGCTAAGATGAATAGACTTCACGACAAGGGGGCTGTCTATCTGAGCAGACCTCCAGAGACCACAACCCTTCACCCCAGAGGGCATGACCCCTTCACCCCAGAGGTCATGACCTTTCACCCCAGAGAGCATGACCCTTCACCTGCACCTGTCCTTTTGCGGTGTCCACGGTGTTTAAACATAACTCCTTGTGTTAAACATGCTTTTTGAAACGTAACTTCATTCTTCCTGCAGTGTGGCAGCTGGATGTTGGGCACCGCAGTGCATGCTGGGAATTGAGAGACGATTGCAATCGGTCACGGGCATCAGTATTCTTACCACCGATCCCCAGCTCCTCCACACAATGTCCCCTGGCACTCCTGCTGCTGTGAAGTTCTCTCCTGTGCTGACAATGAACCTATTAAGTTTGCTCTGAGCGAGTCTGGTCTCTCCCAGGCTGACAGTTAACAATGTGCTGATTAGAGTCAGGGGCCAGAACTCAGGAAAAGAGAGAGAGAGAGATAGAGATAGGGGGGGGCAGAGAGAGAGAGAGAGAGAGAGAGTGTAGAAACAGACAGAGAGAGTGAGACAGACAAAGAAAGAGAGACTGAGAGAAAGACTGTGAGAGACTGAGGGAGGGTGAAAAATAGGGAGAATAAAAGGTGGGCATTTTTACAGTGAAAGAAGCAACACAAGAGATTAAAAAGCAAGCTTTGGTGCTCCCTCTAGTAGAGGTGTGGAGGTTAGGCCTGGCTTTGGTGCTCCCTCTAGTAGAGGTGTGGAGGTTAGGCCTGGCTTTGGTGCTCCCTCGAGTAGAGGTGTGGAGGTTAGGCCTGGCTTTGGTGCTCCCTCTTGTAGAAGTGTGGAGGTTAGGCCCTGGGTTTGGCACTCCCCTCTTGTAGAGGTGTGGAGGTTAGGCCTGGGTTTGGCACTCCCTCTTGTAGAGGTGTGGAGGTTAGGCCTGGGCTTTGGTGCTCCTTCTTGTAGAGGTGTGGAGGTTAGGCCTGGCTTTGGTGCTCCCTCTAGTAGAGGTGTGTGGAGGTTAGGCCTGGGTTTGTTGCTCCCTCTAGTAGAGGTGTGGAGGTTAGGCCTGGGTTTGGTGCTCCCTCTAGTAGAGGTGTGGAGGTTAGGCCTGGCTTTGGTGCTCCCTCTTGTAGAGGTGTGGAGGTTAGGCCTGGCTTTGGCGCTCCTTCTTGTAGAGGTGTGGAGGTTAGGCCTGGCTTTGGTGCTCCCTCTAGTAGAGGTTGTGAGGTTAGGCCTGGCTTTGGTGCTCCCTCTAGTAGAGGTGTGGAGGTTAGGCCTGGCTTTGTGTGGCTCCCTCTAGTAGAGGTGTGGAGGTTAGGCCTTGGCTTTGGTGCTCCCTCTAGTAGAGGTTGTGGAGGTTAGGCCTGGGTTTGGTGCTCCCTCTAGTAGAGGTGTGGAGGTTAGGCCTGGGTTTGGTGCTCCCTCTTGTAGAGGTCTGGAGGTTAGGCCTGGGTCAGGCACTCCTCTTGTAGAGGGTGTGGAGGTTAGGCCTGACTTTTGGCGCTCCCTCTTGTAGAGGTGTGGAGGTTAGGCCTGGGTTTGGCGCTCCCTCTTGTAGAGGTGTGGAGGTTAGGCCTGGTTTGGCAGCATGGCATATTCAGCTTCCCTTTCCCACTGGTGAGAGTGTGCCAATCCTTC
>CM056380.1:81032782-81083700 GCA_029718625.1 Synaphobranchus kaupii
AGGGGCCTGTACAAATCTCCTTCACTTTATTTAATATAAACTCCTCACCAGCCCACAGAAATAACTCTGACTTTTTTTACGTTTCTTGTAAGAGTTAACAATGGTCTGTCTTTTCAAAATGATTGCATTTTCCTCACTATCATCTTTTATATTGAACTGAATGTTGAATTTAATTTTACACTCCTTCTAAAAATGAAAATTATTATTATCATTATAATTAATAATCTTAAATACTACTACTACTACTACTACTACTACCACTATTACTAAAGTCTACAGTAGTTACAGAGAGAGATAGAGACCGAGAGAGATTCATTAAAGCATTTTGCATTTGACATTCTCACAAATAATATACCCCAGGAACAGCTATGAGGGAAAACTGTGGCAATCTGGAGGAAGTGATGAGCTATATTGAAAATAGACAACCAACTGGCTATAGCAAAATCACCTGCATATCCATAAACAGTGGTTTTATTTTTTCAAACACTTAAACAGAAAATAAATAGTAATTGTGCAGAATGTTTTTTTTTTGTTGTTGCAGAAATATGTCTTTTGTTTATGTTTATACCCTGCAGAGGTTGTGTTAACTTCTTTTCACTTAGAGCTACATGCAACAAAACATGCAATTTGACCAGGGGCTGTGCAAACCACTGTATGATTTATAGCAACCCAGAAAGATTGATAGGTGGCACCAGAAATATGTGTTGCCAATGTGACGGTGCCATAATGTTACACCTTGTCAAGCTGACATTATTGGCATTTGAGTTGTAACAAACAATATAGTCATTATGACTGAGTTTTGACCAATATTTAATGTTTGTTGACTAAGAAAAAAGCAAGCCAGGTTGTCAGCTAGCTAGCCAAGTTAATCAGTGTCTGACTGAGAGTTAGCTAGATTCACATATAGATATCTAATTTACGAGGCCGTCAGTAAGTTATTGAGGAAACAAGATTGATGTTTCTTTTTTTCACAGCTAGTAATAACAGTTTTAATAGCTAAACTGGCTTGCTAACATTATCAACCTAACTTAGGCCAACTGTGACTGTTGTCCCTATATGCCAATGATGCTTTTCTGCAAAGATAAAAGACTAGAGCAGGGATTTGACCTCGTTCATGCCACTCCCAGGTGTTGAAATAAATACCATCATTCTCTCATGTCACCACTGTCTGTCATCGATGACAGAAAAAAATAAAATAAAATCAATGACTATGAACACTACTGGCATCCAGTTCATGTGTTCCTGGGGACTGGGGTGGTTGGGGGTCCATCAAACCATAAAGATTGGCTAGTGTCTTCATAAACAGCCTAAGAAGGCAAGCCTTCTGATATTCTTCACTCATCGTGCCTGCTCTATGGATCGGTGCTATATATAACTTACAGACATGATCATGTTACTACTCAAGAGTATTTTATATTTATCAGGATAAAATAAGCAAAAAGGTACTGAAATCCTTTGTTTAATGAATCATACTCATTCCATTGACACCATAAACTCATAGAATGCGTGGACATTTTTCACATTTTCTCTGTGAGATCCTGCCTGCTCTGTGGATCAGTGTGGTGCATGATGGTGAGAAGGAATGGTCGCTCCAGCCACACTGACCACTCACTCTTACCATTGCCACCTGGTGATAAACTGAAATCCTGGTTAAAATTGTGCGTGAAATACGATTCTTCAAAAACTCCTGCAATGCCTTGAAACCCTCTTGACGTCACATCTGTACCATCACCCCCCCCCCCCCCCCCCCCCCCCCCCCACTCCCCCACCCCACGGCTTGTGCAGTCTGTTCATTAGCACCGGCTCATTAACATATCTGTGAACTATACCCCCTGACCAAACATCCTTTCAGCACCACAGTGAGGGATCGTTTCAGTCTGGGTGGGGACAGGAAGCCCCCCAGGGCACACACATGTGGGTCTTCACCCCTCTGCTGGGCCTTAAAGTGGGTGCAGGAAGGGCACCTGTCCCCCCCCCCCCCCACCCCCCCACCCCCATCCCAGCAATGATCTCACAGGGCAGATGTCAATCTTTCACCATCTACGCTCAAGAGCACGTCTCACACCACACATACAAACAGCTCATGTGCTCATACTGGCATCATTTATCTGGGAACATAACACCAGTTTATATATATATATATATATAGTGCAGACATAGGCAAATTTACAGTATACACACATTTATTGTGATTAGTTCATATAAATGAAGTATAATGATGACTGTTCTACAGCTACAGTGTGAATTGTCTTCTAAAAAACATATCATTCTCCATTATCTCTTTGTACTTGTAGCCATGGGGCTACACTCACTTGTAAAGACAAGTGTCAGATAGATATATTCAGTCTTAAAGAGCAGTACAATGCTGACTGTGTACACATATACCAGGCCCCGAGGCAGTTAAACTGTCAGACTGCTCACCCTTTTGTTCCAGTACTGGAAATATGAGCATAAAAAAGTCTAATTCTACCTTCCTACCACATGACTTGAATCAATGTGACAGGTCAGATTCAGATCTACATGATTTAAACATAGCCTATTAGATTTAAATGGCCCAATATTAATACTGTATTTTAGAAATTAGTGCAGTCGTGATAAAGGCTTTGGTATAAATTACACATCTTACCACAATCACTCAGTGTCCTCACATTACACAAATGCCTTTCATTTCAAATGCCTGATGTAAAGTGAATTTTCAACATTTTGTAAAATGAATTTACAGCCTGGTTCAGTTTTATATGCATTACTATGCCAAAGGGAGGCTTTATGATCTCAATGTATTTTTTGCTTCAAAACTGAATTACGGTCAAGGTGAAATAACAGTCAAATTTTCTGTATCTGAGAATCAGAATTATAATTATGAATTATACATTCATAAATAATATTGCCTATTAACCTAGATCCTAGACAACAGCTGCAAGCAAAACTGTTATGTGCGTAAAATAAAAATATGTTGACTTCTCAGACCAAACAGTGAAATGTATGGTCAGGGTCATATGATGCCTGCAGTATAGTTTTTCACAATCACACTTTTCATTTTGATTTGATACATCTTCAAGGCTTAGTTTTATAAGTTCACTCAGAATTAAGAATATGTTTTTATCCATGTGCTTTATTTCACATTATTTACAGACCTTTGCATGAGCAGTTAAATGTTTGGATTTGTATCATGCCTGGTACTTGGAGACTTGCGATGTGTTCAGGGGTAAACAGAATGTACATCCATTGTGCTCATGTCTTTATCTCTGGGATCCTATTGGTGTGGGATGTGGAAGACATTCTCCATGTGCATTATTAAGTAATGACCCCATTTGTATTAATAAAATGTCGTATTAATATAATATTACAATGTAAGTGTTCTAGTTACACAAAGCCTTGCCTTTACTGAACATCAATGCTCTCGGTGATGTCATAAGTTGCATAAATAAAAAATAAAAAACTGGAAGACACTGATTACTCAGAGTGGAGGCTTTTGGAGAATATTGGAAACATTTATTTATTTATTTAAAATAAAAAAGCAACTGCTACACTACGGCTTTTTATTCAGTAGTGTGAGGGCATGTTGTTCATGCTCTGTCACTGCTTGATGTTGACACCAATGTGGTTTTTACCGAATATCCCTATTGAAGTTAACATTGCAAACCTCTGGGCTGCAGTCCAATCCGTTAAATGTTATGCCCTCCTGCACTTCCACTCGCCACTTCCACTTGGGAGGATGTGACGCAGCACTAAAACAACACGAGTAGACACTCGAACCGACGGGGAGGAGCAAGGGAGGGAGCGTGGAATTATTTGAATTGGACCGCCCTTGCACTCAGAAATTCGCCAGACCCAGAGACGCCAGCAGACCATTGACAAATGAGTTTGTGCAAAACTTTACAATAAATTGCATAAGACAGCAAGCTCCAGCCAACATCTCAATTTTTATTCTGGCAAAAGAGCAAACTAGAAAATGATTGACAATCAGTTGATAGACAGCACCTCCGACTCAAATATATTAATAAACTGCAATAAAAATGGTGGATGCACAGTCTAGATTTGCAGGTAGCACAAAAGTATGAAACAATATTGCCCATAAGCTTGCACTGGCTCGTTTGCTGGATACTCGCTCGACTGCAACAAGCTGATTATGTAGCTAGTTATCGTTAACTGGCCTCATTCTAATACTGAATCCTAATAGGATAACATGAAACTATTCGCTGGAGATATGTTTTGAAGCGATTTTATCAAACCACTAAATCAATGTTATTTACTAATTTATCACATATCAGTCATGCAAAAAAAACAAAAAAAACTTTTCAAAGATCTTATAGCCTACTTGGGTGCTGCTTTGTCTATTTTTAGGATTTTCCCCAGGAGATATGTAAAGGCATTCAATTTAAACTTCTGAAACAGGAAGCTTTGGATTACAGTAAAGCATTCTGGGCAATTTCACTGCCCAAAGTCTGCAGTCTTGCGGACTCGTTCCCTCGAGCCAAATTGAGGGTCGAGGGACTAATTTAATGTATTTCACTTACATTTCTAATGGATTGGACCGCACTCGCCCTTGGCAACGCCAAACTTCCGGTTATTAAAGGGATTCCCCCAAGTGGAAGTGGCGAGGCGAAGTGCAGGAGGGCAGAACATTTAACTGATTGGACCGCAGCCCTGCACTACCCTATTGCTGACTCCCTATCAAAAACACACTTGTTTCAGTCATGCTGGTGCTTCACTCATGGTGCTTGGCATCACAATACCACCCTACATTATACCGTAGCTGCTGCTAAAAGCATGCCACCTGATACAAAGGTGAGTTTTTAAAAATGAAAGCCTATTAACTTGGCTTCAACCATGGGACAAATGCCCACCCTTGAGTTTAGATGTTTCTTCAGCTCTAAAGTGCTCTTGTGTTCCCCGAGTTTGGCACTTCTGCGCCACCATACATCAAGGCCATATACAAAAGCATTCCTGCAAATGAATTGCGGTGATTTGTGTGCACTTTTTTATTAAAGTTCATCTGTCCTTTCAATTTACGCTGTGGCTTATAAATAAATCTCCCCACCTGCCCCCCACTCTCAACCCCTGAGCTGGAGCCTGAGCCACATTAAGAGCAGCAGCTACATTGCTATGACTGTGTGTCACATTAGGCTGAGCTAATACATATATTCTACAGCTCTAGCAGGTGGACAGGCCTGCAGCCCAAGGTATTAAATGTGCTCAATAAATGTAATACAACCTATATAGCGCTGAAGAAAGAGACTGAAACTAGTACCATCTGCTTGGCTGCAGCAAGAGAGCTCTTAGAAAACAGGCCCGTAAAGACAATGCGTAATGCCTCCTCAACACGAGGCCCCTGCTGCCCTGCTATAGCCGTCTCTGTTATATATTGGACATTTTATGAGCTGCACCGCTGCTCCTTTGGGGAGCGCACTGAAGCCATACATTATTGCACTCTGATTTATGACTGGATGGTTTTTTTATATACTCCATCAGACCAGGACAATAAAAGGATGCAGGTGACTTTGGAATGTGATGCTTTTTATGTTTTAATCCTGCACTAATCGGGAGAATGTTATTAAGGTCTTATGGGGCAATATATTAAAGCGTTAAACAAATTGTCAAATTAAGGGGTGGTTTCTTGACCCCGGCTCTGTATTCTCTCTTTTCACGTTTATGGCATTCATGGAGGTGTGACTCAAATAAGTGAGAGCGGAGAGAGCAGAATGGGGGTTGGGTGTTCGGGAGACATTGGGCCACAGGCAACCACACACAGCCACACACATGGTCCAATCAAGCCTGAATGCAGAGAAAGTAGAAGAAATGCTGGGGAAACATCGGCGGCTGTTTCGGCTCAAGAGCACCAACCACAAGGCCTAGACTGGGATCCAAGACATCCGTAATTTCCCTATTTGACAAACGGATAAGGGTGCCACTCCTTTTGAAATCCAAATGTTTACCCACCTCTCTGAAAGCCGTTGTCAAAAGGTACAACCAAAGGCAGCCCTACTTATTAAAGTATATGACCCACATTTGAGAACACCAAATACACAGTGATACAAGAGGGTTTTAATTAGAGATGCACTCCAGATAAATGTAGTGGTAGACGCTCTTCCAGTCTGTCTGCTGTAGCTGTGGTATGTACATACTGCAGAGGAGGTGACAGGCAGATAAAACTACACAGCAGGTGTGTTTGGTTAAGACGTACTTGTCAAATGGGGTGACATGTGCGGCTGTATATATTCAAATGAACCCCTTATCTACACCTCCAAGCCCGCACACAACAAACATGGTGGCACCTTGGTGAATTTTCTTTACTTCTGTCAAGTGCTCATAGACAGTCCTGACCTTTATCGTCTCACCCCACAAAAAGCCAGTGTTGAGCTCTCATGGTTTATGCCCTATAACTAGGGCCACCAGTTTATCTCAACTTGTTTTCTCGCATGAACCTCAGTCCTCCGCCAGGAAGAGGTCAATAGCACTTTTTGTCAAGGCATATGTCAAACAATTATCCTGACTTCATCGCCCCCAATCATGTAAAGTAATTGTCACTAATTAAGCACATATAATGATTGACAGCGATGTTTACAAGGGACACACATGTTAAATTCAGTCCTGAGGACATGCGGCAGTATTTTGAAAGTCTGCACACCCCTTTCACCTTCTCCACGTTTTATTACGTTACAGACATATTCTACAATAGATTGAGTTCATTTTTTGTCTCAAAATTCTACATGAAATAGCCCATAATGACAAAGTGAAAACAGGTTTTTATACATTTGTGCTAATTTATTAAAAATCAAAATGTAAAATATCATATGTACACAAGTGTGCACACCCTTTGATATGACACCCAAAAGTGAGCTGAGTGCATTTTGTTTCCACTGATACTGCTTGAGATGTTTCTACAACTTAATTTGAGTCCACCTGTGATAAATTCAATTGATTGGACATGATTGGGGATTGCCAACACCTGCCTATATAAGGTCCCACAGTTGACAGTGCATGTCAGAGCAAACTCCAAGTCATGGGGTCAAAGGAATTATCTGCAGACCTCAGAAACAGGATTGTGTCAAGGCATAGATCTGGAGAAGGGTACGGAAAAATCTCTGCAGCTTTACAGGTCCCAAAAAGCACAGTGGCCACCATCATTCGTAAATGGAAGAAGTTTGGAACCACCAAGAATCTTCCTAGACCTGGCCGCCCGGCCAAACTGAGCAATCGGGGAAGACGAGGGAAAGATGAATGCAGCTAAGTACACCGAGATCCTTGAAGAAAACCTGCTCCAGAGCGCTCTGGACCTCAGACTGGGGCGAAGGTTTACCTTCCAACATGACGACCCGAAGCACACAGCCAAGAGAACAAAGGAGTGGCTTTGGAGAAAGTCTGTGCATGTCCTTGAGTGGCCCAGCCAGAGCCCAGACCTGAATCCAATTGAACATCTGTGGAAAGAGCTGAAAATGGCTGTGTACCGACGCTCCCCATCAAACCTGACGGAGCTTGCAAGGATATGCCAAGAGGAATGGGCAAAAATGTCCAGAAACAAGTGTGCCAAGCTCGTAGCTTCTTTCCCAAGACGCTTTGAAGCTGTACTCGCTGCCAAAGGTGCAGCAACCAAGTATTAGGCTAAGGGTATGTACAGATATGTAACCCCTAAATAACCTATTTTTGTCAGTAAAATAAAATTGCATATTTTCTAAAAACCTGTTCACTTCGTCATTATTGGCTATTGTGTGTAGATGTTTGAGCAAAAAATGAACTCAATCTATTGTAGTATAAGTCTGTAACGTAATAAAACGTGGAGAAGGTGAAAGGGGTGTGCAGACTTTCCGGCTTGACTGTATATTAAACAAAAATTTAAAAGTGGTGAATGTCATATACAAAGTTCAAATAAAATTTCAAATGAAACTTGTTATTTAACCCCTTCGCGCAGACCCCCTAGTAGCCATGCTGCCGGTGCCATGAGGTTGCTCAACTGAGACATTAATTGATTCTGCAACCAAAGTATGATTGGAAACAACAAACTCCATGTTTTAGCTTCATTAGAACATGATTTGTGACAACTATGCTGACTACAGAGTTTGAACAGTGCCACTATTGTCGCGTAGCTCGAACATTTAACAAGTAAACCCCCACCCAGTCTCACCTGCAACTACTGTACACCGATATACATAAGTGTGACACGGTGCACAATAGCATCTATCTGGGAGTTCATAAAAATATTGTTTCATCACCAAACATTTGTATTCCGTCATAGACACAAGATAAAGCCGACAATAGCCCGAATGTGAAACTAGAAACATTTGCCAGCATTTTCCTGATGGTGGAATATTTTATTGTAATCTTACATGGAATGAACTACTAAGGGCAATAGATATTAGAACCTGAATAGTTGACAGCCAAAAAACAGAGGGAAATGAATAAAGGGGCACGTATACAATATGTATTGCTATGTATATCAATAGGTGTATGTACAGTTGAAGTTGGAAGTTTACATACACTCAGGTTAAAGTCATTAAAACTCATTTTTAACCACTCCACAGATTTCATGTTAGCATCAAGTCATCAAGGGTCTGACGTATAAAACAAGCCTTAAATCATCACTCTGTTGCCAGAAATACAGTAGATATGGATGGATAACTTGAAGGGTTGTTTCTCCTGACTTATTTTTCCATAGAGATCAATAGGAAAATTTGTCAGGAGAAACAACCCTTAAAGTGATCCATCCATATCTACTGCATATCTGGCAGCAGAGTGATGGTTTGGGGCTTGTTTGATGCAGAGAAATTATAGTATCGCTTGTAAGAGTACCAGAAAATAAGATATCAAGAGTCTTTTGTTGTTGTTGGGTCACAGACATCAGGAAGTCATGGCATGCAAAGGATATGCGACCAAATATTAAAAATGATTACTTTATCCTACATGTTAAACTGTCCAATATTTTGTGATGTTAGTATGTTTGTGAGTTTTTTTGCCAATGTTAAACCCTCTGTGGTACACTATAATGGATATTGTTTCAGCATTAAGCTATAGCCAAGCTCTCGACTGTGTTAAAATATAAATTTATCATAAGCTAACGTAAGATTATAAGATACATTCCTTTTTACAACTAATGTTATCTCGCTGGCTAACCTGAAAATAAAAACAAAATAATACACCCCAGTTCATGTATATTGTATCTCGTGGAAGATAATACTGACGTTATTCAAGGGAGATATCAGCACGATTTAACAAAACTGCTGTGTTCCCCCGTTTCCCTCACCGAAATATATGTAAATTTTTTAACAATCTCTGTCTGGCATTGCCCGGCTCGTTCGGCTTCTACGTCATATAACAGGATCTACTTTTTTAAATGACTTTACTAAGAAAAGACAGAGAAGACGAAGAGGAAGAATCAACAGAGGTAGCAAAGATTTAATAGCAAGGCAATCAGATTCAGAGGCTTTCTTTTCAATAAACAAGTATTCAACTTGTTTTTATTGTAGTTTTCAATCCCACTTAAAACAGGGTTGAGCTTTGGCCTAGAACAGGTTAAAATGCATTGTGATGGTTTCTGTATTGTCTACTGACAAAAAGTTTTTGAATATTTTTCATCAGACCACGTTTTTGGTGGTCTGATGTTAGCTAGTTATCTAGCCAAAAAAAAGTAAACTAGCCAAAATTCTATATACTTCATGTGTTCCATTTCCCATGTTCCAATCACAAAGAATTGTGGATCTAGTGTTTAGATTTTAATCTTAAAGAGCATCAAATTGATACATTTAGCTGTTGAAATTGACAAAATTTTCTTCCGGGGGAGCATGCTTCCCCTGGACCCCTCTAGACAGTTTGGGGTCAACCCACCAGTTTCAGAAAATCCTGTGGGAAACACTATATAATTTTATTATTTACAGCACTGCACAATTTAGCCAATTGGAATATATTTTGAGACACTAAGGGACAACAGGGTACATTACCTACATTTTGCATCATAGATCTTTAGTAGGTCTGCATATCACCCTCAGATTTTGCAGACTTGTGGATAAAGAGTGTATGATCCAGGAAAGGTATAGTTTTACCTGTTTTATATTTGTGGCTCTCTGTATTTCACTGCAAACTAAAGAAAACCAACTTTGTTTTGCATTTGTGGCACTTTAGTTTGACCAAAATTATTAAAACAAACTAATTTAAGTTAGTTTTGCAAATGGTACAACTATCTTACTTCATTTAAGCCATTTTCAAAGTTTCTGAGATGCCTACACCTGGAGTTATAAAGCCTTAAATAGAACACCCCCTGAATAGGTGAGAATTGAACAAATCTGGCATCTGTGCGAGGAGGACGACTTTATATTATTTTAATATACAACCTGCGTTGTTGGACACAAATGCAGTCACATTTTTAAATCAACCTTATGATCCTCTAAGCATTTCTTTATGCCACCTACAACTGAGGAGCAATTCATGGCAGTTAAATACAATGTATCACAAAGACAACTTTCAAATTGGTTGTGATGGATTTTCCTTGAAGAACAAATAACATATGTAAAACATAATTATCTGTCAGATCTGTTGATTCATCCATGACCACAGATATGCTGTCAGTTGTTTCGACCAGTCCTCATTTTGATTTTATGCAAAGCAGCGGTCTGCCGCACATACTTCAATCTAAGCTGTTTAACTGATGGAATTGCCCCGCCGTTTATTACATGCTTGTTTAAAAATGCTCGTAATTTGCAAATGTAAACGATTTTAAGTAGAATATTTGCACTTAAGAACACATCTGTTAAATCCGGTTACTGCTGCACTCGTTTGCTCAAAAATATGCTTTTTGTGTCATTTGAAGTTCCATCCATGTTAACTTAACATGTATGGCACTAACCCTAACCCTTCTCTGACTCATGTATTAGGTCAACTTATAAGAATCTCAATTAGCCACTCAATTGTATAACATTTTTTCTCTCTCTCAATTGTATAATTAGTCACTTGATTGTGCCGTTTCAGTGCCTACAAGGCCCACTGGAGGATAACAGTTGAATTACACGTTTAAATCCCTGAATCACATGGTCGAGAAACTGGTGGTCTTACTTATAACCTGTCTTAGACCCACAGTGTCATTATTAAACTGACATTCTGTGGACAGTGGATGCATAGCAATATGTTACTCAAATGTCTAGTGTCAGTGTGCCCAATTCAAAAAAGCATAACCAGCAATTATAAATAACTAGCAATAAAACTGTAAATCTTGGAAATACTGTTCTCTGAAACACTGTCAGCACATAGGGTGGATAATTATATTTGAATTTTGTTTCTATATTTACAGAGCTGAGCATCAACACTGCTGGGGCCATATTGTAACTTGAACAAGTTGTACTGAGTAACCTATGTGTCATTAAGGGTGTGAAATTAACACTAGCCACCAGCCAAATGCTGGTAAAATTTTGATTGTGGCCAGTAAGATTTTTACTCGAGCTGCCACTTTGGCCAGTAGCCAACCAGGTTGTGTTGGGCTATATTGCAAAAGGTAATATGGCTGGTAAAATGTTAACTTTTATAATCCACAAGCCACAGTGGCCAGTGGATGAAAAATTTCATTTCATACCCTGTGTGGCATAATAACATTAACGTTAGACGAGACACAAACCATAGGAAACTACGAGACAGCAAGCTAAAATTATGAAATAGGCTAAAGATCAAATACACTGCACCAAAACATCTGGTGCCATTTACGTCTACACAACTAAACGATTAAAGAAATAGTATAACCAAACCAAAATAGCAAAAACTGTCAAATAATTCAATTGAATTTAACGTTAGGTGTCATCCTCAACAATACGTAGCCTCTTTTGGGGGATCTAGCTACTAATTGGTGGAATTTCTGATGACTAAGCATACTGTAAAATCAGCTGGGAAATCTCTAATTTACACCTATAACGTAATCTACAAATAGATTCTGCATATAAAACCATCTGCATATTATTGATATAAACCCAGAAGCCACTATACGTGACGTAACGCACGTTAGCCTTAACAATCTGATATTATATTATTGCCATTTGAGATTTAACGTTAGCTATATAAAACAAATTAACTAGCCACAGAAAAGGTAAGTTAACTGTTAGGTAACATTAGTGTACTAAATTAGCTAACGATTTACTGACAGCTAGATTAGCATAACGTTATATCTAGCTAACGTTAGAGAAAACCAAACGTTATATTGCGCCTTAGCTCTATTTGGTCTCAGTTAGTTGCCAATGTAACTTGCCAGATTAATGTTCGTAACGCGAAAAAAGATTAACAGCATCATGTTTTATCAAGTTTAGCTATAGCTAGCTAACGTTAAGCTATACCAACACAACGCTCGCTCAGCAAAGTAAAAATAATTAGTAACTGTTACGTTAATTAACTACTAGTGCAGAACTGAACTGTAGCTAGCTTAGCAGGCGACTAACGTTATCTAGCTAAATATAAACGTTGGCTCGTTATTTTAATTATCCACACTTCATATAAAAACAGCAAGTTTAGCAAGTTAGCTAGCTAACTGACTTGCTGCGGAACCAGAAAACAGTCTACTTCCTGAATCCCTCTGTTTCCTGGGTAACCGAGGGGCGCGAACTTTCACCGATGACTTCAGCAGATCAACATGGAGAAATAGGAAGTAGGGCTGTTGTGTGGCATCTCACACTGTACACAAATGCTGTCACAATTTAAATGATTTATATACGTGATGCCCAATGAGACACAATTATCGTGCACAGCTATGTTGAAATAAAGAGATGTCTTACTCACACATTGATCGGGGAGAATGATTCGAAGGTAATGGAATCGACAAACGTTATGATCTGGCTTAATTTTGTAGCACATAGCTAGCTAGACAGCTAACTAACGTTAGCTAGCAAAATTGTAGCTTTGTGACTAGTTGCCAGGTAGTTTAACAAATGTTGACCTGTAAGCAAGGCAACTGGAGGGTACTGTGGACGTTTTCGTTATCGGTAGTTAAGTTACGTGTACGCGATATGTGATGAAATTGAACAAAATACGATATGCCCACACTAAAACTTGCTTGGTAGAGTAGTGGATTTCGCAAAGCAGTATAGTAGTACGTTACTAGCCAGCTAACATTACAATGTATTTTCTATTTCTTTTTAGATGACCAGCCGGATCACAAACGGTTAACGTTACGTCGTTAAATGGACAGTTTGTGGATATGGGCCAAAGGTGGAAAGCCCTGTGGCGTGACAGAACCATTCAATTTAATGTATTAATATTATTTTGTATGTAGCTATGTTTTTGTCTGACATTTCTGTGAAGCCATACAGATTAATTTTGCGGTCAAGTAGATAAAATTAGCTAACGTTATATCATACCTTACAATACCTTGGTAGCTAGTTTACACATAATCATTGTCAAGGTTGCCAACCTACGTGGTTTACATTCCAACATATTTTATGGTTTGATTTTGAATGGTGACAATGACATACGTCGCTAAGACATACGTGCCCTGCTTGTAACGTTTTGTTTCGTAATCTCGAAGTTATTTTTTTCTTATAACGTTAGATAGATAGAAATTGATAAACCAGGCAGGTTTAGGAAGTAGGATAAACATGTTACTTGCAGAACAGTCTCAAAAATGGTTCCCAACACACGTGCAAGCCACAGTTCTCCAGGCCAAAGACTTACAACCCAAAGGTAAAAATGGCACCAATGATGCCTACACCATCATTCAGCTGGGAAAAGAGAAATACTCTACTTCTGTGGCGGAGAAAACACTCGACCCCATCTGGAGAGAGGAGGCCTCTTTCGAGCTCCCTGGTCTACTTCTGGAGGGGACCCCAGAGGTGCACGAGCTGTGTCTAACAGTGATGCACCGGTCCCTGGTGGGGATGGATAAATTCCTGGGCCAGAGAACCATCAACCTCAACGAAATCTTTGACAACAAGGAGCGAAGAAAAACTGAGTAAGTGCTCTCTTACTAATTTTAAGCCAGTGTTACGATATGATAAGGTGACTGTTAGGTTCCATACAGAATTGGAGATGCCTAACTGTACACACACATGCTACCTAATAATGGAGGCATGGGGTTTGATCCCTCAGAGGAGAGACAAATATTTGGAGTTGAGATATGAAACCACTAACAACCATCCACAGTAGCTCTCTCACAATCCAGTATAACCATCCATAACTCTCACAATCCAATAGAACCACCCACTGTTAATGCATAACTAACACTGTGACTGTCACCCGTCAGTGTAACCATGTGGCCAGCCTGCTGTAGCGGTTGTGGTAGCAGTAATCCTCTGTGTTGGCACAGGGCTGATATTCTACCGTCACCATGCACTCAGCTTGATCCATTAGCTCTTTTCTTTAAGCCTGCGCTCATGGTCCTGAGCTTATGAGTGTTCTCTGGCACATCTAGCACAATTGATGCAGGTTGCGGAGTCATCGCTGATGATCTCACGTTCACCGTGTTCTCATATTGAAGGCTAGTAGACCATTAGCTCTGTCTGCTATAGCGCTATTGATGTGCATATTGATTGATACATACAGCTAGACATCCATAATTAGTTTTACCTGCTGTAATTAAACATACTAAATGTGGATAATCACTAAGGCAGGTGTAGCGGGCTCTTGTGTCATTACCTAAAAATGTCCTGCCTTTTTTTATTTTGTTGACTTTAAATGTCCCCCACACGCTATAGACTAGACATTAAAATGGGTGTGTGCTGTGTTTACTATATTTAGTCTGTAGATGGTTATGTAGCCTATGTGCTAGGATTCTGCTTCGAATTCTTCAGTAAAGAAGGCTAATGCTGTCAATCCTACAATATTATATTCAGCGAGTGACAGATGTTCTTGAGAAAAATGGAAAATGGCTAAATGAAGCTTGGCTGAAGTGGACAGTGTGAGATTTTCCTCTTTGCACTGTGGGAATAAATAAGAGCAGTAGGAGTAGGTCTTCATGGTAAATAAATGTATGCTCTGATGCAACACAGTGAAATCCTCTATTTGTTTGAAGTGGTGTCTTAAAATCACTCAAGATTTCCACAAATTTAGTTGATTGACATGTGCTTTTCATAAATACATGCTAAATACTAAAAGAGGGCTTACTTCTTCTGAGAAGCAAATAAATATGTGTGCAGGATATTTAAAAATATAATACGCTATATGCGTGTTATGTTTGTAATATTGACAATATGATTCTATTCCTGTGCTTGTCCTATAGAAAAAAAATATATCAATTGACATCTCATACTTTCTAAGTAACCTAATTTACAGGATTGCAGTAGCCATATTATGAGCTCAGATAGTACTTCCTCATCAAATAGACCTTGGGAACTGTGATTAAGGTTTTAATGGTAGCTGGCCTGACTGCAGACTTGCAGCGGGTAAACTGGTCTTGTGAGAACAATGCGGACGGAACGCTATGTCAGATTTATTATGCGGCCTTTGTGTTAACACATTCACTGGCTCACTGTCAAAAAAGATTGTAAGGAATGTTAAACATCCCGTCATTTAAGAACCTAGACACAGCAAATGTTGGTACATTGAATTCCACTTTTCATGATAAAATCAACAATAATTAGGCTAATAGGCCGTTTTTAAAAATAGCCGTCATATGTAAGAAATGTATCTTTTTAGGGGTTCGTTTTTTGTGTTTGTACAGGTTTTATTTTCTTAGATTTAATTTTAGATTTCAGTGGAACATAATAATTGTTTTGTGAGATTTTAGTGGTTAGGGCCCTCTATGGGCCGACCTGTGCCCGTTGGTAAACAGAAGAGTTCACTTT
This sequence comes from Synaphobranchus kaupii, assembly GCA_029718625.1. Lineage (NCBI taxonomy): Eukaryota > Metazoa > Chordata > Actinopteri > Anguilliformes > Synaphobranchidae > Synaphobranchus > Synaphobranchus kaupii. The sequence goes on from CM056380.1 coordinate 81,048,523, forward strand.
TCGCACGCCTACATTGGGCTGGTCTGTGATCTGTTGTATTAGTGTGGCCAAAGTGGCTAGATTAGATCACTGGACTTATTATGTTTACAGGTTCTATGCCTTAGAATATAAGAAAGTTTCATGGGAAGAACAGGCCATTGAGGCCATTTTGACTCACTGTGGGCACATTTGAATAGATAGATGGATACATTTTGGGATGGTGGTGACTCTGGTGTGGGTGATGGCATACTTCATTCTGTGGCACGTTACAAACTCACCACAGGACTCTGCTTGACCTCATATGGAATGAAGGCAATTCACAATCCAAAAAAAAGTCTCTGGAGTAGAAACATGTCCTACACTAGAGAGTCTGTCTCAAATGATCGTAACACAGTGCGCCATGGACACAACAGCACAACTGTAGAGCTCTGGCCCAACCTGTCACACCTGTACAGTCCCCGAGGCAGGTTGCAGAACTGGCCAGCCAACAGGGAGTGGTGGGTGGGGTGCAGCCGGGACACGTCCCCTTCCCCCAAACTCAGCCCCCACCCACACCTGTCACTCGTCCGCTGTGACACCTGTCACCTTTAGGTTCCTGTATGGCAGTGGCCACATCAGTCCCTCTGAGCACCCCGCCCCGTTAGCCACAAGGGTCGGGCCGGATTTGCACTGCTCCTGACTCATTGTCCCATGATCCACCCTAATCCAGCTTCCCCTTTCCATCAAACAACAGCCTCGTGCTTTCCCCCTTTGCCATGCATTGGCTGGGGTGACTATGAAGCTGCAATGTGATTGGAATATATGAATAAGCCGAATGTTATATTTATGACTAAATATTTGTTTAACGTGAAGAGGGCCCATGTAATGATTCAGTTACGATGCAAATGCACGTATGTAGTGAAATGTAAAGTAAGTGTACATTTGGTGGTGTATGGATGGCTACTGCGCTTAAACACACTAATGAGGGTCTTTGCTTTGGCAGGTATAGTGGGCTGTTGTGCTCTCTCTCCTAAAAATGTCCTGCCTCTTTTGATTTAGCTGGCTTTAGACGTCCCGAATACAGCGGGGCGCTTCTGTTTTCAGCCCCGCTCGTGTCATCAGCCCCGTTTTATTGCTTCATTTCCTCTACTCTGGAATTTTTGGCATACCTCGGGTCTACGAGGCGGTCCGTCTGCGGCCTTCTCCCTCGCTGCCTGTGTTTATGCTTCCGGGCATAACGCTGTCATTCTCCCGCTGCTCTGCTACAAGCCACAATCCCACCGCTGAAGAACAACAGCAGGGCTGTGACTCACTGAAGCCTACGTTTGGAAGTGGCTTTGTGGAGTCATGGACTGCAGTGAGATTGTATGCACTAGAACAACATGACAAAAAATAAATGCATTAAAAAGAATATATATATTTTTGAAAGCACTTTTCTACAGTATAGTACACCACTGAACTTCACCTTCAGCACAGGTACTGCTTTTAACACTCATTTTCCTGACAGCCACCATAATTTAGAGTCATTTATGTAGCACATGTACACAAAAAATTTTAAGCTCAATTCGCAGTTCAGGTTCAGTTCTTTGGTTTTTTCATTCTCATTTGTTTCCTCATCCCTTTAATAGCTGTGCAATAATAATGAGAGATAGTATATAAGTGTGGGTAGTAGTGGAATGTGCTTTACTGAAAGAAGATGCAGTGAAAGGACCCTGTTTTACCCAGCAGCTGTTAAAAGACTATTTCCCAAAAAAAGGACACAGAGCAGCAGACATAATGAAAAGGCATTGGAATATAGACTAAATTAAGTTAAAAGCTACAGTTAAAGAGGTCAAGCATGAAATAAAAAAATAATTTAAAGCAAGTTGGAAATAATGTGCCTAAAATAAAGAGATTTAAAACAAGCGAGAGTTTGCACATTTCTGATGGCCTCAGACAAGGCGTTTCAGTTTAATCGATCTCCTTCAGCTTAAGCCTTACTCCTCTAAACCTCTAAATGCACCGTAAAGCCAAATGCATTCTACAGGCAAAAGCAGTTGACACTTGAATGTATTATTAGGTTAGGAGACAGAAGGGAGACCCTCCAGTTGTACGTCTTCTTTCTTTGCCCCCACCCCCTTTCAGGCAGACAGCCGTGGCAGGCCAGCCGGCCTCATGTATAATTTATTGAAAGTTGGCAAACAAGTTACAAGTGCAAAGCGCACGTCTGGCAGGACACCTCAATTTCAGGTCAGAGCGATCTGCCGGCGGCTTCATTTGAACCCCACTCTCGGCCTGAGTGTGCATATTATACGGGGGATAAGCATGAATCCCTAGTAACTGCGCTGGCCGGGTCACATGGAGGATGCCATATAATGCTCCTCTCCGGCTTGTTTGTTTAAGCTTTCCCTGCTTTGTGGCTGTAAATAATGCAGTCGATATTTTTTTAGTGAACATGGGCAGGGGCGGGTGGGGGTGGGGGTGGGGGTAGGGGTAGGGGGGGGGGGTGGGGGGGGGTGGGTGCACGTGTGACGTATGTGCGGCTTTTGTTCCGGACTGTTCTCTCCAGTGCCGGGAAAATTACTGAATAATGTGCGATACGAAACATGCATGACAGTAGCAGTGGCCAGGCAAGCATTCGCACATGCACACAAACGCACACGTATACGCACACCCAGGGCAAATTAAACCGGAGGCTTGGTTGAATGGATCACGAGTGATACGGATCTGAAACGCGTCCTGTTGTCTATGAATAGCGAGAGGGCATTTTACTGGCCTGGATATAGTCGTTTTATCATTGTTATTATATATCACTCATAGTAAAGCATCCCGTTAAAATTAGCCTAATGGAAGTACATCGATGCACAAAGTGAAAGTTGTTCTGATCCTAAATATAACAGCATGTTAGGGGAAGTTCAGGATCCTGGATACTCCTGTCTGGCCTGAACAAGGCTGGGGAAGGTAACGTTTTGTTTTTTTTGTTCTGAATGGATGCACCGCAAGCTAATATACTCTGAATTACTGTATTTATTGATTCAAGTAACTGAAATCTTGGACAGCTAGGTCTGATTTTCCTATGGTCTCCGACTGTAACAGTTGTGTTGTCCTGAAAGAGGCTTAGCGCAATGTGCACACCCTCCATACTAAGCAACCTTTTAACTTCCATCTGACTGGATGTCAGTGTTCCTCATGATGGTGTCATCTCCGTAGACCTGATCACACATCCCTGCAGAGCAGCTGTCCAGTCAGAGAGTCCTTCTGGGAAAATCACTGTCTTCTGAGATCACGTGTATAATGCATTGCGCTAAAACTGGTTGGGATAAGGCCTTCCTAAAGCGTCGCTAAACGTGTCCTGGTCCCGTACCTGTGCGGCTGTTTGTCATTAGAAGTGTTTAATCTTCTCTTTCAAGAATAGCCTTTATCATTCTAGTCCTCATATCATATTCAGTTTAACAAAGGAATATGATTGACTATAGAAAATAAATGGATTTGGGGTGAGAGTACAGCATTAACTCTGGGGTCAAAGGCATTTAAATGCAAATGTCTCCCAGTATACAGCCGTATCTGCAAATCCACCTCAAACATGAAACACTAATGCAAATAGTTGAGCATGTGCTTCCAATATTTTTATAAAGAATATATGTAAACCCTAACTATTGAGGTCATGAAATCAGAATATTTAATCGCAGTACTGTAGATGTGTAGCAGATCAATTATAAACTGATTATAAGGATATGAAATAAAAATGATACACTGGAATTTAAGCAAAATGCAAGTTGTAGTTTTAAGGTGTCATGCAATCATTAAATGGTATACTACCCACTAATAACTATTCTTACTGCAGGTTATGAAGCAATGTGAATAATGGGTAAAATCTGGTTATTGATGTCATCCAGTGTGAGCTGTGGCTTGAATTAGGATCATACTCTTTTGAAAATCTTTTTTATTTATATTTTATTTATTTTATTTTAGTTTTTTTCTGAATATTTTAATTGGGTTGCCAATTTTTTTGTTCATCATTAGTGGCCCATCCCATCTCTGAAGCATCTTCCCTAAATTCAGTAGGGTCATGTTCCTATGCTGTTCTCCTCATGGTCTCATGTGTTGTTCCTTGTCCTCCTTGCATTTTGCCCACACACTTCCACTTCAGTTACGTTGATATCCACTTACTTTCAGCATTTAGGGCTTTATTTATTAAGACCTTTAGCGTTTGCGAGACTTTTTAACACAGACTGCGTTGAAAAGTGATGCAAAATGTGTTGTCCTTAAAAACTTAACTAGACACAGAGGTGAGTTAAAAAATGACACGTTATGTGTTTTTAACACGTGTTTTGAGAGTGTACTCCTGTGTCCTTACGCGTTCTCTCCATGTTGTGTCTGTGCTCTCTGCTGTCAGCTGGTACTCTCTGGAGTCCAGGCCAGGGAAGAAGAAGAAGCTCAGAGGGCAGATTCAGGTCAGCATCCAGTTCATGAGGAACAACATGACGGCCAGCATGTTCGACCTGTCCATGCGCGACAAGCCCCGGTCCCCCTTCTCCCGGCTCAAAGACAAGATGAAGGGCCGCAAGCACGACGGCCTGTTCTCCGACGCCTCCTCCGCCATCCTCCCCCGCTCTGCCGTCTGCGACGCAGACGTCCCGCCCGCGGCCGACAACCGGCCGCTCAAACCCAAGCCCAAGCGCCCCCTGCTGGCCCCGCAGAAACTCTCCGCCGCCCACTCCATGTCTGACCTCATTGGCACCCATTTCCGGCCCAAACTCGAGTCCATGAACTCCATCGAGGAGAGCGGTAAGATGCCCCCGCCTGTCATTACCAACATGCTCAGAGTGTGGATTACAGCATGCAACAAAGCAACAAATACAACATAATATGGAATTACATTCAGATGTACAAGGCATTTTTGAAATGGATTTTTATTAATGTATCCTAAATTATCCGCACAGCCCCTACAAGCTGAGACCAGGAGCCTCAGAAGGGTGATCTGTGGGTGATGGTGTGGCTGACAGAACTCTATCTGCCTAACCATCTCAACATGGGTCACATGGGGCAATCTATGGCTTTATTTGGTTCCTCAACCGATCAGTTTTTGAGTTCAGGACCTAAGGAATATTTTAATTAACAGACTATCATCAAATTGTCAAGGGAAACAACTTGGGGGTTCGGCACCTTTTACTCATTCCAACACTTAGACAGTGGGACGGTCTCTTCTCTCTTGCATATTTATTAATATTTCGCTGCTTGTGTAAACTGTACAGAATTAAAATGAGCAGCCGGCAAAACAGCATTAGCGTCCTTTTATTACAATGCAGCACGAGGCATGAAACAGAAGGTGTGAGTAGCACTCACAGACAGGGATTTGAAGCTGTGCATTTTTAGAATAATTTATATTTTTTATAATAATTTTTCAAACTGAAAAATGATTGAAATGATTGAGTACGCCTCTCGCAGTGCTCATATTGTGTTGTGCTGGTATGATCATGCAAAGTGTTTCTCCCCCCTCCACTGGGTCTTAAACGCACAAAAATCCTTGAATAAATAGGTCTTTGAATCCAAATTAATACATAGAGGAATTTCCCTTCTGTATCTGCACGTAGGCTGCTGTGACCTAATTTCTCTGTCACAGTCATGTCACCAGGAATATTTATTGTTAAGCACACGCATGCATAGTTGGTTACAGTCCTGTATCTATGTTCAAAGTGAGACAAGGTTTCTGGTTTGTTATCAATTAAACTTAATGTAGCTGAAGTCCTGTCACAGACACTGATCTGCTCCAGTACATCAACACATACGGTAGGGGCACATTGCGCGTTCTGTTTAATTGATCTCATAACAGTAAGCAGATTTTAGAGTCGATCGATATGGAAATTCTGTGGCTATTTTTGGCTGACCATTGACTGACCATTACATTATTGCACAAATGCAAACTACACCAGCTGTCCACATTCATGGAAGAAGTAGATGAGCGCAGGCCTCAACCTATTAAAGAACTAAGATAACTAATTGTATTTGTATAACAATACATTTCAACTTGCTTACTTTATTATTAAGCAGAGCATGAGTCCGGGGAGCTGCTGAGGCTACTTTTTCATTATGATTTAGGAACTAAATTAACAGCATCAGTGGTGCATCAAATGCATTGCCTCTCTAGGGTGTGTACAGTGCACCATCATATCGGGCATAATCTTAACTTATTGGCCGTTTTAAGATATTATCAGCCAATACCGATATGACCCCAATAGTATTGTGCATCCCTAGTATATTTGGTTGTATTGCAGTGATCCTGAACAAGTGTTTAAATGATCACAAGTATGTGGAATAAGAAACGGGAGGATAGGTTGAACTCCAGTAAACAGGATTTATGGAGGTGGGGGCTCAGGGCCAGGAAGCAAAAGGGAGGAAGTCCTTAGTGCAGGAAATTGAAGGGGTGGCTGACTTATGAGCCAAGAGTTGTGCAGGTGCAACCTTAAGGAACGCATTCCTCTGTCCTCAGGCAACGCCCCCTCCCCTCACCGGAGATCTCAGAGCGAGGTCCCGGGCCAGGGGTTGCAAGGGGGCGAGAACCTCAGCGACCCGTTTGCTGATATTTGCGACGCCCTGCCGCAGAAGTACGCCACCCTGCCGCGAAACCGCAATCCCTTCCAGTCGGAGCCGCCTCTGGCCTGGGAGCGGCCGGAGAAGAAGGAGAAGAAGGAGAAGGTCAGCCTGCTGGAGCGAGTGACAGGAAAGAAAGACGGACGAAAGATCAGCGACGGGAGCCGCTCCGGAAGCTCGGGGGACCTCCGCTCTCCAAACCCCTTCAATAGCGATGGACCAACCAACACAAACCCTTTCAACCCAAACTACAAACTCAGGTACATCACCAACCTCTTCACCACAAACTACACACTCAGGTCCAACACCAACCTCTTCACCACAAACTACACACTCAGGTCCAACACCAACCTCTTCACCCCAAACTACACACTCAGGTCCAACACCAACCTCTTCACCACAAACTACACACTCAGGTCCAAAACCAACCTCTTCACCCCAAACTACACACTCAGGTCCAAAACCAACCTCTTCACCCCAAACTACACACTCAGGTCCAAAACCAACCTCTTCACCCCAAACTACACACTCAGGTCCAACACCAACCTCTTCACCACAAACTACACACTCAGGTCCAACACCAACCTCTTCACCCCAAACTACACACTCAGGTCCAACACCAACCTCTTCACCGCAAACTACACACTGGCTCCAACACCAACCTCTTCACCCCAAACTACAAACGCAGCTACATCACCAAGCCCTTCAAACCAAACTGCAAGCACGGGTAAATCTTCAACCCCTTCAACCCATACTGCAAACTCAAGTACATCACTTGAACCCAAACTACAAACTTGTACTCCCTTCACACTGAAGCAACGACCCAGGTAAAACCCGTGTTTGCCTTTGGTGCGAATGGTAACCCACGTTATCTGACTCAGGTCCGCAAACAAATTAGGAATGATCATTTTCGCTAGCTAGATCCACGCAAGAAGAGGATTGCTCAGTTTTCACAGGTAAATATGTAACGGTGAATATTAAATACCAAATAATATGTTACTTAAAGTTTTGTGAAAAAAAAAATGTTTTAATGACATCAAAACATGACAACCCTGTGTGACGTGTACGAAAGTAAACTAGCGGACTGGGTCTTGTGTGAATAGCAAGGACCCAGCACTTCTCATGTATAATTATATACATAAGTTAATTTTTAATAGGGTACTCAAACCTTATTTGGTGGCAGTTATAAAGACAATCATTGACATATTTGATTTGAAAAATGGCATTGTTTCAAGAGCCAAAAAAAATATATTATTCAGTTTCGGGGAATTTCTAGCAGTAGCCCAATACGCAGTAGTAGTAGTAGTAACAATACTGCAAATATAATCTTTTTATTTATTTATTTATTTTTTAAACCAAGATAAAGATTGTTTAGTCCCCTCTTTAAAAATTAATCCAGAGATCTCAGTCCGAAAATAAGCTTTTCTCTCCATTCTCTGAGACAAATCTTTCCTGTTGTTGTGTTGTCCATGATGGGTCAATATGTACAGTGTGAGATTTCTGTCTTGGCTTGTGATTGATACTTTTTTTTCCCCAAATCTTTTTTCACCTTTTAGCGGTAACGTGAGAAAGCCCTCAAGCAACGAGGATGTCAGTGTGGTGCGACAGACATCCCCACACCGGGAGGAGAGCCTGGGCCGCAGAAATGTAAGGCTGCTCCATGACTGCGCCTTAACCTTGAAAACACATTCAAGGTCATGCTACTTCTCAGAAAAGGGATCTATGACAAATCCTTAAATCTTGCCTGAACGTTAAGAAGCGATACGAGAGTTCAGAGAGAAAATATTTAATGGGCTCCAGTAAGATCGTAAAATCATAGGTTAGTTTCAGATATTCACAATGATTTTACTGATGTTTGCATGGCCAGTTAAAACAACACAAGCTTTAGAATTTTGCACTGTGTTGGTAACTAAAGTAAATGAGGATTTACACAGCCAAAAATGAAAGCCTTTTGGAGTTTTTTGTGTGAAACAGATATTTTGAAGAGAGGGTTTTTGACTGTGGGATGCCTAACCATCTCAATGCTATTTACAAAAGCAAACAGCACAATGTAAAATAATTATTTATTTTGCACAGTGCCGTCAAAAAAAACCAACCTAAATAAACACACTGCACTAATTAAATGTGTTTTGACTGATGCTGTGAGATGCCTTTTACATCCACAAAAAAGTTTGGAGAAAGAGGCCTTTTTTAATCTTTGAAACAAGGGAAAAAGCTTTTCAAAAGCACCACTAACTTTTAATTGGGCAATTTCTCGGTCTCGTTAGACATCACAATCAATGAGGAGATTTCTGCAGTCATATCATCTTTGACACCCTGTTATAAGAGTGCCATTTATCTAATTAACAGCTGAAAACAATGGCCATCATTTTTGATCTACTCATAATTGTAGACTGTGTGAAGTTATTAGTGTGGTCCTTCCAGGTCACAAGATTTATTATATTGTACTTGTATAATAATTGGAGCACACCGAAGAAATGTAATGTGTAAATTGCCTTACTTAAGGTTTTAAAAGTACAAAAATGATTTTTTTTCACCTTCATTATGTCAGAACATTACCAGTCTTTAATGTTAAAAAAAAGAGTTTTGCCAAAGGTGTTTCTTTTATATTATTAGTTTAAGTTCAAGTTAATTACTATTCCAGCATGATTGCACAGTCTCCAGCATGAGAGCTACGATGGAGCCCTGATTAAAGCGATGAAGATGATAATAGCCTTTTCCGCCTGTCGGCCCTGACGGGTCACGGCGGGTGCTTGTTGCGTCCGCGCTGACATCTTTTCCCGGACGGATAGCAGCGGCCAGCCGAAAGCCACGACTGTGCAGTTTTAAGGCTCTAATTAACCACCAAACGGAGGCCGAGGAGAGATGTGAATGTAGCTGGTCTAATATTCCCAGAGCAAAGTTCCTCATTAGAGCAGTAATGAGACAACTGGAGATGCCAAGTGCTCCTGTTATCTGGCCCATCCCTCCGGCCCTGCCTTTATTACTGTTGCAGAGACCTTGATTGCAAAAGAAAAATAATAATAATAATAGCCGCCAACTCTTTGCCAGTTCATGGCCATACATCGAGATGCCTCTTTGTACGTACGGTAAATGAACGCGCGTGCATGTGTGTGTATATTATTTTTTTATCTTCATTTTAAATTCTTCTTACTTCTTGTTCTTGTGCCTGTAGACATTGTTCCAGCTCTACTGACCTCGCGAAAGTGCATTTTCTTTGAAGCAGTTGCCGCAGGTTAGCGGGAGCTGCGGTCTCGCGCAGACAAATCCCTTTCTGTGGCGCTTTACCTCATTCGCTCTTGGCCGAGCTGGGCGAAGGCGCGCTGGCGTTTCGCCCGCGGTGCTGCTGCGCTGCGTGCCCAGTCTTCGCCGCGTAACCTGTCAGGCAGCGCAAAATGATGGCGCCTCCGGCCGCGCCCTGCACATTGCCGACCCCAGTGGCTACCGCCAACCTCCCTAAAGTGAAACTGCGATACTGAACTGTCACCTGGTTTTGCTTTGTTTTTCTTTTGTTTTTTTTGTTGTTTAGAATTCTGCATAACAAAGATTACACTTGACAGAGAGAATGAAAAATAAAAAGCGGTAATGGCAACCTTCACCTACTGTCCAAGGTGAACGGCACTGGAGCGCGGTGGGTAGGAAACGGGGCTGATAAGTGGAGATTTTTGGACAGGGAGCTGGAGCAGCTGGCAGTAACAGTGCCTCATTAAAATGGATAAGGAGTTCTCTCGTCCTTCATAATGAGCGCACCACGGCTTGTTTCAGGTGGAGTATCGCAACCAGCTGCTCCTGTAAATCGCAAACACACTTTTTGTTTTGTTTTCTTCTTTTTTATCAGTTTTGTAAGGAAGAGCGGACTCCTCTTTTCCCCTGGGAAAGACCAAAAACGATTGTGTCCCCCCCAGCCCCGCCCCAATTTTTTTCCTGCGTGCAGAAAGACAGAAATGCACGTTTATATGCTGTACTTTGCACAGTATTTATTCATTTGAATAGAAGAAGACCTCAATCTGATGCTTATGCCACTCTAAATCCCTTCATACAATGCTGCAACCTCTAGTAAAAATGAATGAATGAAAGTTTGTTGCAGATAGGTAGGAAAGACCTGCACTTTTACAATTCCCAGCTGCCGGAACACACATACTATTCTTGCAAATAGGCTACAAACGTTTACAGTCAAGGCAGGTACATGAATGGTTCACGGAATTTGCTGTTAACCCGCGTTCTTTACTAATAGTTATTCATATTTCTTATATATTATATACAATATGTTGAATAATATTAAGGGTATATCTAAAATGTCCTTTTTGGAATCATTTGTATGTAATATTGGCATCCTTTGAATGCTTGATTCTGAATAATGTGTTTACACTCTCTTTACCTGTAATTATTCAATGTTCCAAATAATTACCTATTTTCTTTAGTGTACACACAGTCACCGTCATTCTGTGTTAACAGCATTGTCGTTCTCTGTGCCATAAAATAGCAGATTGCCAATAAAGCCACAGCATTGTCTTAATTGGGGTAATTAAAAGTATTAGACACCGTTGAAGAAAAGATCAAGCATTTTCAACATTTCGACAAACCTGTGGAAAAGCGTTTTGATCAAAACTAATTACCAAGGATGTCATCGGGGTCCTGCAAAGGGCAGCAGATGATTCCAGAGGACTAACATACAAACATATCCAGCAGTAATTAGATCATTAACACATAAAACAGTGTACCGACACCTCTAATTAGTCTAAAAAAGTCCATGAAAGAGCAAGGAACACCAGTAGCCGATTGTTATAAGACCAGACGACCAGACCCAGGCAGCTGCTGAAAATTGATGAGGTTTACCCCGTAGCTGCAGGTACTTTTTGATTTTGATTTTGCTTTCAATGGACCAGTTTATGTCCTCATAATCATAGTCCCCTTGAATGTGAATACTTTATGTCGCTGCTTTTTTGATATTATTTGTACTAGCCTCAATATAAAAAGTCCTAGTACTTATTCAAGGCACAAGCTTTTATGAATATAGATGTTTCTGTTGGTGGTTTGACAAATGTACATGTGTTCTCTTTTCATGTAACATAGATATACTGGATACAGTGCCCACCATTGGCAACCTCAATTAATATGAACAAAAAGTCCAGGATTAAATTCTATTTATTATTTATCAAATGTCTTCTATGCTCAGAAAAATTCGAAAATTATATAGTTTAATTGTGATACCATTGGTCAGAAAATACAAATCTTTAATGCAAAATACTTTTTTTATTTTGAAGAAAATGTGTGTCACAATTATTGGCATCCTTGTATTTAGTACTTTGTGCACCCTCCCCTTGCCAGGATAACAGCACTGAGTGTTCGGTAATATTTGATGCAGTTTGAGAACACATAGCAAGGGATTTGGGACAATTCCTCCATCCTGAATCTCTCCACATCCTTTAGAGTCCTTGGTCCTTGCTTGTGGACTCTCCTGTCCAGCTTACCCCACAGGATTTCAATTGGGTTCAGGGTCCATTGCAAAACCTTGATTCTGTGGTCAATTAACTATTTTTGTGTAGATTAGGTGTGCTTTGGATCATTGTCCTGCTGGAAGATCCAACCACAAGCCACTTTTAGTCTTCTGGCAGAGACAGCCAGATTTTGGTCTAAAATCTTCTGGTATTTGATAGATTCCATGATGTCATGTATCCTAGCAAGTTTCCCAGAGCCTTTGGACAAACAACAGATCCACAAGATCACATATCGACCACCATACTTTACAGTGGGGATAAGGCTCTTTTCTGCATAACTATTGCCTCTTATCACCAAACTAACCTTTGGTATTTATTGCCAAAAGCTGGGCTTGAAAACGAAAACAAAAACCAGAAACAAAGGGCATTTTTGCAGGAACACAAACGGAAACAAAATTAGCAATACAGTTCCTGAGAAAAAACTGAAAATTTAGGTAACCTTTAATGATTTTTTTTTTTTTCCGTTCCATACATTTCAGTTAAGCTACATCATGTTTCCCTGCTATAACTGCTACAACCAACCACAAATCATTACATATTTTGTTGTATTTTAAAGTGAGACATCAAATGAAATGTAATTCATTTGCAGGAAAAAACATTTTTTAAAGAGTCCCATACACCCCTGGGACATTTCCCGTGGACCCACCAACCACCACTACAGTGCACGCACTTGCTGTAACCATTGACAAACAAAGATAGTTTTTTTTTCACCTTTAGTTTATTGATAGCTGAGTATGACCTTGTCAGAAAGCTGGAATTCGAGGATAGCCTATTGTGACTGCTTTTGCTAGGTGGAAGTCGAGGAAGATGTTAGAGGGTAAGACACATTGTATTTATATCTTGGTGTTGTATTTTGCATAGCCTAATATATTATTGCTAATGCTTTTTCTATGCCTTTGGCGTTCATACTGAATATGAATAGGCCAGTCCATGTTATTGCAATGAATTCAGGCCTTAGCTGCCGCGCGAGTGGAATCATTTCATTTTTAATGTCTGGCTACTCAGTGGATTTGTTCATGCTACTGATGCTGATTTTTCTCTCAACATGGGTAATGTTGACGTTATCATCCATTTATGTTCAAGTCAATTGTTGCATTTTGACTTTTGTGTGTGCACTGCAGTTTATTAAGCATGTATTTCAATTACCTGCGTAGCTGCTGGAGTTGATCAGATTATTTTCCTTGTTATGCTGTGAGCGATTTGAATTTTGCGCCTCTTCCGATGGGATTTCCTGTTTCCCTATATCAAAGCAAATCTAACGTGGTTATTTTGTCGTGGTGCTGTATTCGTTGTGCCAAGTTGTTCAGTGCTAACCACTATGTTTTTCATCATCATCATAGAATGCGTTTCTTTTTCTAACCTGGGCGGGTTGTGATGGGATGGTAGACAGTGATTATTAATACAACAGTCAAAATCCATGTGCATATCAGAGAATGATTGCTGCACAACTAAACAATAATACGTTACTTTATCCAGTTTATTAGGCTATTATGGAAATGTGGTCACAAAAATAATAGGTTCTGAGTCTTATCTGGTTTGAATGTTTGGGAGGCTGGAGAAAAGGAACACATTTTATTCTAACCAGTTCATGAACTTTATTTTGCAGTGGGAACAAAATAACAGAAATGTTCAAATTCAGATTCTGCTCGAAACGAATGGATAGCAAAACAATTTTGTTTTCAAGCCCTGGCCAAAAGACAAAATTTTTGTCCCAAACCTTCTAAATAGCTTGTTGGTATAGAGGTGGCATCTGATTGTGCCTTTGGAGACTTGGTGACCCCAGGATGCAACCAACTTGTGCAATTCTCCAACTGTGATCGTTGGAGAAATCTTTGCTTCTCAAGCCATCCTCCTCACTGTGTGTGGGTCAAACTATACTTGCGTCCTCTTCCAGGCAGCTCCAATTGCTTTCTTAATTATTGACCTAATGATGGAAATTTGGTAGTTTCAGACTTGAAGCTATTTTTCTATAGCAATTGCCTGATTTATGAAGGTCAGCAACCCTTTGTCTCATTTAATTTGTGTGTTCTCTGATCTTCCTCATGATGATGGATAACTAAAAGGGGTTTTGGCCTGTGTGTCACCTCATATTTATACCACAGTGAAACAGGAAGTTGAGAATGTCTACATAATTTTTTATGAAGATGTATTTATTTATTTATTTTTTAAATATTTTTTCCTAAATTAAAGGAGCTATATGTGACATTGACACCGAGCGTTTAAAATGGGTACTGCAATCCAAATTCACAATACTGGAGAGAGTCGAGACACTGAACGAACATGAGCGCAAGACTAGCCGAACATTCATAAATCGGCTGTCGGAGTGCCGGAGTACATCTGGTTGTTCGTAATGGGCAGTGGATTCGGAGTCAACTCGGAGAATAGTGAATCACACAGGCCAAAACAAATACAGACGTTCCAACCCGGAATGGAAATTTCAAAGGAGAACATACTGGCTGTAGCATTGTTGTCGGAGAAGCCAGTATTTCGACTTAGCATGTTTCCTTAATCTCTGATGACATAATCATGGTCATTTTATGATTTAGTACAGTAAATGTGTTACATATAGCTCCTTTAAAGATTAGATTTTCTCATATATTGAGTCATGCTGATGAATGACTAAGACTTTTTTAAAGATATTTTCGAGGGTTCGGTGGGCACTGTATATGCTATTTGAAAGGAGAAAATGATAAAGATTACTTGATGGAGTTAAGAAACTAGGAGGGAAACATTTAGGAGTCTTGTAATTTGCCATTGTTTTTATATCAATAATTTGGTATGAGTTCAATTCTGTTTATAGGTATGTACATTTAAAACATTTTTGTTGAGGTGAGGCACTTTGAAAGGTGATTGAACCGAGCTGAATCGAAGCCATCAAGGATAATGGGGTACCATAGGCCACATAACCACATATATTCTCTACCTAGCAGCCCCTGGTAAGAGACTTTAATTGTGACAGAGTAAGTTATCATGATGGCGTCGTTTTGACTTGTGTCGAACAGGAAATGCAGCAGGTGGGCGTAGCTGACGTGGCCTCATATAGCCGCCTGTCCTTCGAGGAGGTGGTGCGGGAGCTCATCAAGCAGAAGGAAGTGGTGAAGAAGAAGGATGCCCATATAAGGGAGCTGGAGGACTACATTGACGACCTTCTGGTCCGAGTCATGGAGGAAACGCCCAGCATCCTGAGGAAGCCCTACGAGCCCAAGAAGAAAGCCGGAAAGTTCTCCAAAAAGTAATAGGCCCAGGCCAGGAAACCCCACTGTCAAACAGGTCACGTTGGTCCCTTCCCTTTCATCCCAGGGTGTATTGTGGGTAATGGACTAAAAGGCAAGAAACGAGAGAGGTGGGAAAAGGTTGGTGAAAGGTACAGCTGCCTACTGTAGGCATGCAGAGTTGTGAAACGGTACAGCAGTGATTCCGCTTGATCCCAGCTCAGATCCTGTTAGAGGATGGAACTGGGCTAGTTTATTGATGTCATTTTTCTTGCCCCAAGTGTAGAAGCAATTGGAACCCCATAGAGTTCTGAATTTATAACATATTAGTAGATTGGATAAAAAGCACAGCTGATTACAGTACCCCTCGCTCCACTTCAGCTGCACTCCCCCAGTGAATCTTTTGGATTGTTTTAAATTGTTGTGTTGTTCATTTGCCATTGCCATCAAAAGTGGGTGAAAAGCAATCTAGTCTCTAAAATCTAGTCATTCCCCAGAACTGAAGGGGATGTGTGATGGGGATGCCCGTATTGTCCTGTTTTCTCCCTGGTCTCCAGCCACTTTAGGCTGTTAGCCCACCCGCTTTCAGCTGTTACCCCACCCGTTTCTGGATGTTACCCCACCTTTTTAATTGTTGCGTATGATTAAGTGCACAAAAGAAAATGAGTCGGAAAATAATTTGACTTCAGGCACAGGTTTTCCCTTTCTTCCCCACACTAAAATGAGGCCTTTGAAATGCCACTGCCACACACATGTGCTAATGTGATAAAGGGTGTTTAAACATCAACAAAAGCCCAGGCGGCTGGTTGAGTGATTGTGCGTGCGTGCGTGCGTGCGTGTGTGCGTGCGTGCGAGCGTGCTTGCGAGCGTGCTTGCGTGCGTGCGTGCATGTTGCTGCGTGCTTAAATTGAGGACAGCCACCACCACAGTCACACTATAAATATCAGGTCCTGTTTCACTGATATGTTTACTAGGTATTCAAGTGCTGGTTTTCGTTAAACTCTTTTGTAAAAAGTCTGCAGTCAAGCTTTGTTTGACTATTGGGTGAATGTAATGGCTGCCTGTGTCAGCCTGGCCACTATTGCACTAGCCTTCTACAGCCTCTTCCCATCCAATTAAATTTTTCTGTGCAACTAGACACCACCCACCAGGAGAGTATTCTTGCTGTGACACCAGGAGAGATATTTCAGCGGTCAGGGCATCTTGGAGAGTGCTTGGTAAAGCCGTGGTAAATACTGATATAATGATGCACGAAGTAAAGCAGCGTAGTGGTACTATTCAAATGTTTACTTTTTAAATACAACTTCAAAAAAATGTTTACTGCTGAAACATTTACAAACGTGTTTGGTATGAAAGTGTTACATGACATCTGGGGCGGTCAGTAGCAATCCGTTTAGTTTTTTTTTTAATTTTATTTTTTTATGTTTGGCTGATTCACACTAAGGGACCATGGTAAACTGCAAACCATAAATCTCACATGCTATTTACTGAAGTAAACCGTCCTGAAGCTGTTTCCTTATCCTGCCTGCACACAGGTACACTATACTATGCTGGCAGAGGAGATCTGCTGTGGTTTACTGTTGATAAATTGCGTTGGAATTGTATGGGCTTGGGTCAATGGTCATCAGTGCTCATGTGAATATATTCACATGGCTTCTGAGAGGTCCAATCTATTAGTTTTTAGGAGTAATTTTGATACATGGCATATTTTTTAAATATCAACCTATTGAGGATGCCTGTATGTGATCTGATGTAAAAATGAGGAAACCAACGAACAGTAGCTAAACATGTGTATGCTAGCATAACATGGTACAAATTACAGTAGACATGGCTAACAAAATAGCTGGATATTTGTATTTTTATTTGAAGTTGTTTTCAGATATGATTGTGAATCTTGAATTTAAGGTAAAGTGAGGTCCACTTTACAGGTTACACAGAGTTAACGGTTGAGTTAGTGATTTTACTAGTCAGCTTTGGAGTCTTGCTTATAGATAAAGTAAACGGAAAAGAGGGTGCATTAGCATCTGATATTTTATGAAATGGATGTTAAAATAATAATCACATAGAAAAAAAATATAGGTATTTACATTCAAACCTACTGGCTGATAGATAATATATGTATTGTTATTGTTTTATTTTGTAGTTATGACTACCTTTTGATGGAAGAAATGTTACTGTTGAACACAGTGTTCTTAATGTTGCAGAATTAAGTTTTAACCATCATATATCTCGTTACTGTGTGTAGCATTGCCAGTGACAATAGAAATCTGTTCAGAAATGAGTTTAATTTGAGCACTGGAAGTACACTCTGCCCATAAGTGTTAAGCGAGCACGATCAAATAGCAGGCCATGTGTTAAATACCGTAAATGAATGATAACCTACCATTATTAGCTTTTAGATTCAGCATTTTGGATTCATTCTCACACATTCTGTGCCACACATGTTCCTAAATTGACTATAAGAAAAATGCACACATCAGCCAGCCTCCTGATATTATTACAGACGGTCTCTGGATATATTACAGACAGTATGTGTGTCAGCAGTGTCTGTTGTTATGCACAGAATGTTTGCGTTGTTCTAAAAAATTTTTTTTCATACATAATGTTTATTTTTCCCCTCTATAAATGCAGATTCACAATGCATTTTACAGGAGGTGACCCATTCCATTCTGTCCCCGTAAAGCAGAATATTACAGGTCACCTGACTTCAAACCTGTAGACACACCCTCTTCCCTAAATCATCAAGTTTCACCAAGTTACCCCTGCTGTTAGTTAAATGTTTCTTACATTTATACTGTATTATCTTGGATAATATAATTTTGTGTTTTTTTGTGTGTGACGTTGTGGAAACAGCTAGCCGTTAGCTCTGACAGGTTTGTTGTCTTATTTCAGGGGAAAAATGTCACCTTTAATTTCAGCTCTTGTTTTGAGCCTAGAGCCATAATGAGCAGGGGTAAAAAAATATAAAAAGTGGGTTTCTTGCACAGATTGTATTGATAAAAAACAACGTGTTTCAGCAAGATGCCTAAGTGGGCAAGAAACCTTTTTTATTGACTTTTCTTAGCACCTTGGAGTGTTAGAGTGAAGTAGCGCCAAAGTAACGTCATTTGTTCTGCAGGACTGAAAGGGGAAAAATAATTAATGGAGTTATAAAGTACTGTGTCACGTGACTGTGCTTTCACATTACAGGTACAGGTAGAGATACAGGTACAGATTGGGAACGTTCTCAAACTGGATCCCATATTTCCCATCTCTGAAGCTGTTAGGAAGTTTGGTTGTTTTGGCCCTAAGCGGATCCCAGTAAGAACCTGGAATATCCGGTTACTGTCATCAAATATATTGCTGTAGGAACCGATGCAAAAGCTGTGTTTTCTCTGGCCTTGTATTGCCCCAGGATGTGAAATTATACCGTTTGAGTGAGTGAAATTTCCAAATTGCCGGTATGAATATCTGTACAGTAAGAGGTAATTTACCATTCACATTCTTAGTATGAGAGCTTTTGAACAATTAAGTCTGGTGTTTTTGGCAGGTCTAGCCTTTTAAATTTTTCAGTTTATTATTTAAAGAATTTCCCCAACGCATATCAAATTTGTTGAGGTCGTGTAGGTCTTCCACAACAGTAGAAAGGGTTTAATATCCACATGAATGTTCAGTTTAGCTGCAAGAATTTTTCCTTCATATGCAATTGACTATGCATATTGGTACATTGTTATTATTTTTTTTGTAATACTGTGTATGTTGTCTTCTGACTCGTGTACAGAATTAAGTTCAGCAAAGGCAACAGATGCTGATGTTGACATTTGTGACAATCAAGATGCTTCATTTATCGTTTATTAGCGTGACATAATCGCAGTCATCTGTTTCTGGTTAGTTCAGTATTCTTTTTTTAATCAAGTCAAATCTATTCCAAATAAAAAAAGAGTGAAAGTCAAAGGCAACCACATCTATGAAAATACATTTTCTCACATTGTTTGTGTCGTGCAGATGTATAATTGCAGGGTTAATATAGAAAACAAAGAAAAAACAGCATATTTCCAGCTGTACAAAGGGCAGTCCTCGTTAACCATGGAAAAAAAAGTGCTTGATTGTCACAGATGGTCTGTACTAAATATGCTGCACTCTACGTGTGTTTATACTGTTAGAAATCCAATTATATGTCAGCTTGCTTTGTTTGTACAAATGCAATAATAACCCTAATTATGTCCTCCTACTCTGCCAATTGATCTTGAGTAATGCCAAACTGATCCATGAATAAATCCCTGTTAGAAAGACTGGAGGTCAGGGAAGGAGTGTTTGAGTAAAAGGGCTTAACTCCTACACTGCACATTTGAATTATCAGTATTATTATTATTAATTATTATTATTATTATTATTTTTAAATGTATCGACCATGAAACATAGCCTTTTGGAGTCCTGGCACTCTTCGGTTTCTCTTAGAAGCTGGCTTAAACTGTGGCTCAGTTCTTTATTTTCAAACTTGAAAAGCGTACCACTGTGTTCTTGACGATATGTGCCCACTCTAATGAGGAGTAATAGTAAATAATGGAGATGGCTTTTGGATCAATTTCAGAAAAAAATAATAGGATGAGCACAGCATATTTTGTGTGCATGGTCGTATCTGTGCACACGTGTGAATGTGTGCATGTGCTTTTTTTGTGTGTTCGCATGCTTTTTCATTCTTACATGCATATCTGTATGTGTGCATTTGCATGCCTGTTTGTCTGTGTGTCTGTGTGTGTTTGTGTGTGCACTATGTATTTCATTGTGTGTGTCAGTAAGCACATTCTGTGAATGGAAACAAGCCTTTATAAAGTAAACAAAAACACAGCTCATAATAAACCTATAAATAGCAAAGCAAGATTGTTTAGATCAGGGTTAGGCAACCCTGGTCCTGGAGTGCCAGAGACGCTCCTGGTTTTTGCTCCATCCAAACTCAACTACATAACTTAATTAATCAGGTTTAGTGAATGCGGATGGCCATGTACTGGAGACATTTGGCGTTTCACCATTCATAATATTCAGGCTCAGACTTTCAATCTTCAATCAAACTCTTGCGATCAAGCTCAGATGGAACAAAAACCAGAAACATCACCGGCACTCCAGGACCACGTTTGCCTACGCCTGGTATAGACTTGACTTAACTTTTTCTGTAACTACATTCATGCTTTAATTTTACCATTAGGCTATATCTAGAAGCATACAATATTCCTAAAATTATGTGGACATATTCTAAAGAGCAAAAATGCATCTTGCATTTTGACTTGTCATTATTTTTAAAAATCATAATAGAAAAGAAAGGAATTAGTCCTTTTTCAGATTAAAAAGTGCCAAATGTAATAATTGAATAATTGAATTATTGATTTTTGCTCTCCTCTACTATGGTTGTGTGCTGCTTTTTCTTTTTTTTTTTTTACAGTAGAAATGCATAAAAGACTAATATAGTAGAAATATCGTTAAAAGCAGCAGTCTGCTATGAACAATGTAATGCATCAAATGTATGATTTACTGAATCAATATGTTGAAAAGGAAGTACAGTAAAAGCTACTTTGTCGAAGGTGGACTATCAAAACATTAGCGTACTATGATGTGATAAGGATATAATGCCGATTATGTATTAATGTGCACCAGAAAATACTGTAAACCACAATATTAGCATTTTTACAGAAAGTGTATGTGGAGAAACCAAAAAGAATATTGTACTAAAGACCTGCAAAAAAACAAAACAGCAAATGTGTCCCTGATGCTTTGAGGGTAACAGCCAAATGGCTGTTGTTTTCCGGAGGTCTGACGGTTGTTGCTAAGATGCTAAGAACACTCCAGATGAGTTGTAAAATACATGGCGCAAACCGTAGTGTTCCTTAGTGTGTAGCAGCTCTTCCTTATACCCTTGAGATCGTAGCATGGTGGGGAGGGTTTGTGTAGAACACTGAAATACCACCTGTTACTCCTTATGGTCCCTTACAACAGAAATGTCTCATAATTTACCCCTCCATCTCCACACAACTCAAAATTCATCAAATGTTTTCTGTAAAGAGTGTTTGTTAAAGAGGATTTAAGAACTGCATCCTCAAATACCATTGTTGGCTGCTGTATTAAAGGAAACACTATCAGCAACAGTTATTTTAATGCACCACTCATTGCCATTAAAAGTTTGCTGAAATAATCCATTAACTTCTTTTAGATTCCAAATAGATTTCAGTCTCTAATTAGATGGGATTTTTCAGGATTTGGTGTTATGAATGTTAATTTGCCCTTTTGTATGGTTTTAATTCTTGAATGTGATTTGTTTTTTTTTTGTTTTTTTTGCTAGACGCTTCCATTTCTGTGGGTTTAAAATTATTTTGGGGAATTACACCTTTGTAAACAAATAATGTAGGTTAGAATGAAACACTAGGTCAATTATGCTGTTTCTTCAGTTGAATGACCACACCCACTTGCCAGCCACACAAGGGAACAGCATATTTGGTACACAAATGCTAAAGCTATTGAGCCCATTTAGGTAGAGAGAAACGGAATAAGGATTGTTATGAATTATGAATTGTACATGTTACAATATGAATATTTGTAGCCAAAGAATTATACTGCAGGGAAGCCTTCCTGGTTTATATGCAATCACACTACAATGTGTAGTTTTGCTGTTCGCAGTACAAATATTTGGCTTGTAAATCCAACAACTGTGTTGTTATTACTCATAATTGTTTACCCGTTTCTTTTTAGTTTACTGTTTTGTTTATGTGCCACATTGATTGATAGATAATAGCTAAAGCAAGAGTTGCTTCTTCATTCTGAATGTCATGCCCCACAGTTACCCAGCCACCATTTTACCAGCATCCACAGTGATGTATTCAACATTTTACTAGCATTCATCATGTTCTGACATGTACCTGTCCTGTAAAATGAATTGTACCACACACGCACACGCACACGCACACGCACACATCTCTCTCCCCACATTTTCACTCATCTGTACCTTAAATATTATTTTGCTTTAACTACAGGGTTCTTACAAATTGATCAACTTTGTAGTTAATTAATGGCTAGTGATTATCTTGTGTAGACAGCCAAAAAAGGAAGTCATGAATGTACAATTTTAGCTTCTTAAAAAAAAAAAAAAAGACCAAAAGTGGCATTTTAACTGACATTCTTCTCTCTGAAAAGAATGTGCTTCAGAAGTGCTTTTGCTTTGTTGTGTCCTGTATGCAGCTCCCAAAATGTTAATTTAATGCACAGGCAAGTCGAACACTCATGGCTATCCACACACATTGCTGTGTGTTTGCTGTAAGATGGGGGTGGGGGATATTTAAGGAACTGATTGTAATTTAAAAACAGAAAAAAAAATTATGTTGATATTACATTTATCCTTGTCATAAGTTGAAAAAAGGTCCAAAATGGAAACCTTCTCAGAACTGTTGAGGTTGGCATGCAGCATGGATGTGTTTTACTCTGAGTGGCACCCACGACATGCATCAGGCGGAGGGGACTGACCAATATGAGGGCTTCTCGTTCTCAAACATATTTAGGTGTGAGTCACATAATAATTGTGAGACGACCCTGATACTGTTCCAAGGTTGTACTTTTCATTAAATAAAACACTACTTCTTCAAGCACTATTACGTTAATCCTTGTTATTTACAGTTCCTTGTTTGTTTCTTTGTCTTTCAAGCATTTTTCAAATCCTACCTATTCTCCCCTAGTGACACTGAAGCCCCAACGAGATGCCCCTTTCCAGTGCCAGCTTATATGAAAAAAGACAACCAGTTATGCTACTGTGTATGTTGTATACACAGAATTTAGTCTTTTTTGCCATGAACAAAACATTGTTTTCTAATGTAATACACATAAGAACATAGTGTTTTTTCTTTTTTAAATGTAATTTTTTTTTTAAAGTTTCAACATGAATTCAATTAACCAAACAATCATTCACAAGAGGACATTTTGTGTCCTCCATAGTTTTAACACAATTTGTTTGCCCCCCCCCAGTGTACTTTGCTGCCGTAACTATGACGCCAAGTTTGTGTGGGGGAGAAATGCCTCTCTTGCTGTTTTTCTGGGAGGGGGGGGGGGGGATTGTTTCAGAGAAATTCCCATGCCTTCTCCTGCAAAGGGAACACCATCTTCACATAATTGCTGGTGACAAGGTTGCTCGTTAAATTCCCCCTAATTTCCTTCCGTGTAAAAGCAGTGTGTGAGAAATCTTTCAGGACAAGCGGCACTTGTGTTGTTTACCGCCTCGTGCTTTTGTAGGGGGGTATCACTCTACATCTTCAAATTACAGGTTAAAACAGGACCCCCCTCTTCCCCCATGCCGTGCTCATCAGAAAACACAGGCCCAAACGGGGCGCATCTTTCAAGCCCCTCTCTCACTGAAAGGAACGGCTGCACTCTGGTATTGAATGAGAGCGAGCGGTACTGGGTTTAAGTTAAACTCTGCTAATGACAATGTTTGGGCGCTTTGTTGGGGCAGGGGTGGAGGTAAATGGAGCGATACGCATAGACATCCCTGGAAACTAGGCAACCCCTGAACTGCATGTGCGGACACTGCCCTACCTGCTCCTCTCAGCCTTTAAAGATGGCAGCCTGTTAGTTTCTTCCCATCTTCCTCCTGCCCCAGAAACACTGGTAGAGATGAGCTCTGTCCATCTTGGTCTGCAGTAGAGTGCTCATTATTTGCAGTTTTATCTCTTGAACACTGTAAAGAATAAGACTTATCCTTTTCTACAAACCCCAATTCCAAAAAAGTTGGGATAGTATGTAAAATGCACATAAAAGCAGAAAGCAGTGATTTGGAAATTCTCTTTTACATATATCTAATTGAAAACAGTACAAAGAAAATATATTTAATGTGTTACCTTATCAACTTTATTGATTTTTGTAAATATACGCTATTTCCGAATTTTATGTCTGCAACACGTTCCAAAAAAGGATCACTTTAAGGGTTGTTTCTCCTGACTCATTTTCCTATTGAACCCTTCAAGTGATCCATCCATATCTACTGCGTATCTGGCAGCAGAGTGATGGTTTGAGGCACGTTTGATACTGCAGACCCTTGATGACTTACAGCCATTTAGCCAACCATGGGTTCCATACTATTCCTGTGTAATTTACAGCTTACCTGAAAATAAGATATCAAAAGGCTTTTGATATTATTTTATACCCAGTCATGATACAATCACCTGTTTGCCTGTGGAATGTTCCAAACAGGTGTTTTTTGAACTTCCCAATCTTTTTTTTGCCCATGTTCCAACTTTTTTGGAATGTGTTGCAGGCATCAAATTCGGAATTAGTGTATATTTACAAAAGTTGATAAGGTGAAGCATAATATAATTTTTTTGTACTGTTTTCAATTAAATATATGTAAAAGAGAATTTACAAATCACTGCTTTCTGCTTTTATGTGCATTTTACATACTGTCCCAACTTTTTTGGAATTGGGGTTTGTACAATTATGCAGAAATTCCCTCCCAAACAGTGACCCGATAGACACTTTACACAAATGCCTATGGAAGGGTTGTTTTATGGAAAAAGGTAGGTGTAAAGTGCAGAGGTTTTTAAAAAAGTTTATATGGGGAAAAATGAAAGTCTTTATGACTGACTTTGTATGACATTTTGTAGTTACATTGTTGTAAGTACTTTATTTTTCTCCTCCAGGAGATTGCATTGCATGAATTGCAGCTGAGAAAGATGCACCACATGCGTGTAATATATACCTCTTTAATCCCTCTGTTTGACTTTAAAATGTTTTTATTAAGTTGATACATTTTACTGACTAATAATTACCTGTAAAACAGGAAACTTCAGCCATGTTAAACGCATTATACCAATGCTGCTTGGCTCACCCAAATTTTACAGTTTTCATTTATAAACTGTTCAGGTTGCCTGGCAATTAAAGCTTAAAATTCAATGGTTGATTATCTTTTGATTTAGTTATGTGTTTTTGTTTTTGTCCATCTCCAACCAATCAATTATTTAGGCCAGTTATAGATTGTAGTCTTTAGCATGGAACTTAAAACCGTGAGCACAAAGCTAAACGTTGATTCTGCTTCCAAACCTCCCGCTGTCATTACAGCTCATTTGAGGCAAAGAGGAGAGGTAATACTGTATGTAATGGAAAATGATGAGTGTGGTGCGTTATTGGCCATGCCGGATGACAAGGGCTGTAAATGAGGATCGTAATGCTAATGTGCAGCTAAAGCCAAACGTCCTTTAATTGAAAGTGACTAACGATCCTTTCATGGGGCCCAAGTGAATTGACTTAATATTTAAATATTTAATTGTTAACCTCTGCCACGCGTGGCCTAAACGTGCGCTGGGCTTAAGGCATTGTAAAACGGGGTAATATCTGTAATTTGAGAAAAAAAAGCGACAAGAACGAATAGTTTGAAAGGCGACCCGCAGAACGTGAACAGCAGGAACGGACAGGCGAGGCCTGAGGTCATGCCCACCGTGCGGCACGCGCCGCCGCTTAAGACAGACGCGTGCCAGAGGCGGCGTGGACAGCCCGGTGGTGGCGCTTTTAAAAATGGATGGGCGACAGTGCCTGGGATCGATGTCACGCTCACTCGCGATCATAATAACCTTATGAGGGCTTAAATTTACCAGATGGATGTGCTGCTTTTTTGAAAGCAAATATGTATGTGGGGCAGCTGCCCCCAAGACAAAGTACCTGAACGTGAGCCAGATGTCAGGCTGAACCCCCCCTGCCCCCTCCCTGCTGCGTCTCGCCCCCGCCCCGGTCCTCCAATGATCGCGTCGTCCGTCAGGCAGGAGAACATTCCGGACTCGCGCTCGCTCAATTGGAGAGTGCTCCAAACAAATCAGGTGTCAGACGTGTCGCTTCTCTCCCAAAAGGCTCCTTTGTCTCCATTGTCTCCTCCTGATCGCTGCCACGCGTCTCGGATCAGGTGGACAAAGGGCAGGTGACAATCGGAAAGGTGGGGTTGGGTGGGGGATCAAGAGGCTAGTTTTCAATCATGGACACCTTTCACAAGGAATCTACCTGCAAAACCATACCTGATTCAACACTGGATATTTGCCTGTATAACTTTTCATGTCCTCTGCTTTTCGTATGTTGACAGGGTTGTGTCGGGACGAAGATACGAGTGAAAACGTGGATCCGACCACTAACTCCGACTTAAGTTTCCGGTGAAAAACAGGATACAAACGGTGCTAATCTGTGTCCTATACTGGGAGTCATTAAAAGTTAAAGACCCCTGGGGAACGGAGCACAGTCTCCCCACGGAGCGGGGGTCCCGGGTTCCCGTTGCAGCCGGTGCTTTGTCTGGCTTAGCGAGACCCCTGTCAGGTGAGCAGGAGGGCCTCGGGCGTTGGCGGGTGACAGGTTGATCCCGCAGTGCCACGCGCCACCATGCTGTAGGTGCCGAAGAGAAGAGAGACAAAACAAGCGCGCGTCAGAGGTTTTCCCTTTGCTTCCCTGCACGTGCCTATTTATGCCTGGCAGCCCTGAAATATTAGGAGGGTACAGCTCTTCAGCATTTCTGTCACACCACCAGCCCCCCAGGGAAGCGTCCATAAAAGATAAAAAGGATGTTAACCAACCCCTCCCTCCTCCCATAATGATCCCCATTTATCACCTCAAGTAAACAGTATCAGGTGTAATTAAGATATCTTTAGCTCAGCAGCAAAAAGTATCAAATGTTATTCTGATAAGCATTGCTGATGGTGCGAAGAGAAATCTTAACTTTTTTACTGCAGGGTAAATTCACATTTCCTGTCAGACAAAATCATTCACATTATGCATGTACTAATTTAGCAGCATTTATCCAGAACAAAGTACAGATTAGTGTGTGTAATTACACTTGGAGGACAGCAGAAGAGATACGGTATAACACGAAACGGTATCGTTCTGTAAATTGGTGCCGCGATACACTTACTGTGCCACACCTGTTCCGCAGTGACTGGGACAGTTTCATTTGTTTGAATCCTAGGGTCTGGGGTGTGTGAGTGAGGAACAACCTTAAACTGTGTGTGTGTGTGTGTGTGTGTGTGTGTGTGTGTGTGTGTGTGTGTGTGTGTGTGTGTGTGTGTGTGTGTGTGTGTGTGTGTGTGTGTGTGTGTGTGTGTGTGTGTGTGTGTGTGTGTGTGTGTGTGTGTGTGTGTGTGTGTGTGTGTGTGTGTCCACAGCTTCAAGACGACTGCATGATCCAAACTAGGAAGATATTTTAACGTTGCATCATTGCATCATTGGTGTAAACTTGGCTGTATGTGTGAGCCATAAAATGACTAATGCATCCAGTTTGACTGCAGGCACTCAAGAATCCTGTACTGCTGAAGTATCAGCCACCTCGCCATTCCAGGAAATTGATTAGTCCATTAACGAATATGTCACCAAGCCAGCTGTGATCTCAATGCAAATTCTCCTGTCTGTTTTAAGTAATCACTACCAGTTGCGTGTCTCTACAATGCTGACGCGCCTCACAATTGACTCATTTAATTGTGTTTGTATGAAAACATGACAAAAGGGAATGAGCGAGACGTAGCTGTCTGCTGATCCTCGCCATGTTCCAACAAGTTCCCCGTAATGAAAGATCCATTAGATGTCAACTTTTAGGGCCGTACATAATATTGTTAATCTGCTGAATGTTCCTTCAGTATGTAAATATTGGACAAGTTGCTGCTAGTTTTTCATATTCTTTTAAATACATTCTGTGAGTTTCTTGTTTATTAATGCCTTCGGTGGCTGGATGAGTGTCTTCTATTTTTGCCTTTTTATTTTACAGAAAGAAATATTTTAAGACAATTAATTTAATGTCATGGTATACACCCTATAGCCAAAGTACATTTTCCTACAGAGAAATAATGCCTCTGGTCCTGCCAACATTTAAGTATGGAGTGTTGACAATTTGCATGCCAAATGGCCACTGGCATTTGATGATATTTAAAAAAAAAAAAAACCTCAGAACTTCAAAGTGCATTCCAAATTCCTTTATTCAGACTGTCTGTTTCTGGGGTGTTTGATCTTTTTTGGAAAAGAAAGGCAGGTGAGAGAAAAAGTATAACAATAATATGATTAGCATAAGTACAGCTGGCCATATTTATTCTTTACACAAATGTTAGCAGACGTGTACTATTTTCAAATATAGTTAAAACAATTAATAAAATTACTGATAGATTACTACACCAAAAAGTTATATTCATAGACACCATTTTTCCCAGGTTGATAGCTAAGACTAAGATTGTAATGTATTGTATTGCAATCAAAGACACAGATAGATGCCAATACATTTAGACTTAAGTCATTAGCTTGTTTTAAACAAGAAATAAGACAACAGTATTAGGAAGGTTCTACCGCGACAGGCAAATACTGGTAACCGGCTAGCGCACTGCGATTGCAGACTAGCTTTGCAGTGGCAGGCTGACAATGTAGTCTGAGGCTAACACTAACACTGCAGCAGCAGACTAGCACCGTGGTTGCAGACAGGACCTGGCCAACTCTCCTGGCTCCTACAGCCATGGATAGCTGGCAAGTAATGGGGGCATGTTGTTACTAATAGGAAGTATAAATATGTCAATTGGCACTTGACTCACAATCTGTGTCCTTTTCCTCTGAATTTGGAAAGTGACAGGGTAGAAATGGCGAAGCCAGTGCAGTTGTTGGTGTGCCACAGTGCACCACAGATCTGACCCCAGACTGGTGCTGGCAGCAAGGCTTCCTCAGACAAGAGACAGAACCGCCGTCGCTTTTCACAAAACGTAACGCTCGCAGTCGTGCTCACCCTGGCTTGCTGCCGGCATGTCTTCCAGGACAGGCTGACTGTATGCTACTGTTCCCAGAGTGGTCCTCTGCAGCCAGAGAGGAGCGTGTTTATGCAGTGACCAGGGATGGCTAAGGCTGTGTGAGCTCTCAAATATTTCATGATATTTCAAAGCCCAAAATGCAGCGCTAGCTCCTGGTCCTGAACACTACAACCCAAAAGTGTCTTTAATCTGATTACAGTCTCCCAGTTGAACTCAGTAGGGTGATGAGGTCAGTTTGCTCCCTCTTATTTTTTGTTCTTTTACCCTATTTTCTGGCTTTGGTTTTGGAACCGATTTATTTATGTTGTTTGTTCCTGTATTTTCAGAAACGAGGTGTGTGTGTGGTGTGTGTGTGTGTGCGTGCTTGTGGTGCGTGTGATTACATACACTGCCTGGCCAAAAAAAAGGTCGCACACTCTAATATTTCGTTGGACCGCCTTTAGCTTTGATTATGGCGCGCATTCGCCGTGGCATTGTTTCGACAACCTACGTCACAACATTTATTTCCGTCCAGAGTTGCATTAATATTTGGCTGAGATCTTGCATTGATGACAGGAGAGTCGAACCACTCCGTAAAGTCTTCTCCAGCACATCCCAAAGACTTTCAATGGGGTTAAGGTCAGGACTCTGGCAGCCAATTCATGTGTGAAAATGATTCCTCATGATCCCTGAACCACTCTTTCACAATTTGAGCCCGATGAATCTTGGCATTGTTGTCCTGAA
This sequence comes from Synaphobranchus kaupii, assembly GCA_029718625.1. Taxonomy (NCBI): domain Eukaryota; kingdom Metazoa; phylum Chordata; class Actinopteri; order Anguilliformes; family Synaphobranchidae; genus Synaphobranchus; species Synaphobranchus kaupii. Next base: position 81,078,238 of record CM056380.1, read on the forward strand.
ATATGCCCATTGAGGGGATAACCTGGTAATTCAGTACATTCAGGTACTGACTTCATGTTATTGCTGCATAACGTTGCTGAGCCTAGACTTGACCAATTGAAGCAACCCCAGATCATAACACTGCCTCCAGAGGCTTGTACAGTGGGCACTATGCATGATGGGTGCAACGGCGACTTTTTTTGGCCAGGCAGTGTACATAATATTGAACACTACTGACCTCGAGAGGCATCTGGAGATGGAAGTTACAGTTTATGAAATTGGTTTCCAACGATGTGATTGGTTCCTCATTCTTTTTTTAAGGATCTGTAGTACCTAGCTCTGACTATCGCTTTGTCTGTAATGTCTGACACTAAACAGACAATATTACCGATATGTCATGGACTTGAATTCTCCATATTTTATTTTCTATAACATCAGATAGAAGGCCTACATGACCTGCAAGGGGTAACAATAACTGCTGAGAACTACTGTTAGCCAGCTGACATTAGGTCATTGTTACCCAGCTACAGCAATTAATGTTAACTGTAGATGGTGTGGTTTATGTAGCTAGTATGACTAGTAGGCTAAAACCTGAAATGTATTACAGCTAGTAGCATGAATTAAGATCATAATTCATCAAAAGTAGTAACTAACTATTGGTTTATTGATAAAGAACATTCAGGGACAATGTGAGGGCTTGACTGTACATGAGTCTAAGGACCAGTATGTGGGCTTGGATGTATGTGGGTCTAATGGACAGTTTCTCATTATACGATACAGAACAACATCACTGTTATCTCAGAGATGGTGCTAGGCAGCAGTTGGCTATTCTGGCACACACACTCTGCCAGGACTCCGAGCTGTCGGGATCAGGCTGCCAGTTTAGCCTGACCACCACAACATTTTTCTTCATAAAATCTCCCTGCCTTCCTTTGTGCTGTTAAACAGTTTTCCTTGCGTAGTTTTATATGTGTTATTGAGAATGTACGTGTATTTTTTATAATATGACTGAATCTCTACTTGAAATACAATATCCCCCATTAACATCATTTTGTTTGACAGTTTGAAGGTACATATTTTGTCTTAAATGAGAAGCTTCTATTTTCAATGAGAAAGTTTTTGTAAGGGCTAAGCGGATTGGTGGAGAAGAAGCTAAATGAGGAATAAGTTATGTTCCATAGGAATCATTTGTCTCTTGTACAATAGGACTTGAGATGGCACTGGGAAGCACTGGCTCAGGAGAGAAAACAGTGCCAAAGCTTCATACTGTGGCTGGCAAATCATGATTGGACAGAATTTACCAGTCAGGACATGTTTGCAAACCTTGTAATTATTTGGGAATCATGATATATGTATTCAAAATCATACTTATTTTTGTGAAACATATCTTGCGTTTAGAAACTGTACATCTCAAAATGACGTTTTATGTATTTGCAAATATTTTGAATTTGTGAAGTGTTTTATATTTGCAAATTGTGTTTTACACTTGTGAATTGGATATGATAATTTGCAAATAATATTGGGACTAATCTCATTCAATACTATGATTGATTGCAATTTGAAGGAGGAACAATAACATTTGAAAGAGTATTTGTTTAATCTACTGTCTGTAGGGAGAAACATAAAGTTTCAGCACATTGCCGTGTGTGACTGAGCTCAGAGCTCCGCCTCTTAGCAGTTCATCATAAACCTTAAATAAGCTCCCTAATGCAGATGCCATGGCACTTTCATTAGTTCTCACTCTGAGCAAGGTGTTCATATAGTTCAGCCTTAACTGTGAATCTCAAGTGAATTATGTAATTCCATGGCTTTTTATTAGCGATGGCAAAGAGGAATCCGGTTCTTAGACTAATATTCTTGTAATCTAGCTCCTAGCGGACATTGAAATAATATTCTCACCACAGGTGAGAAAATTATGAAGCATTTGGTAATTACATTTTAAGTTTAAATTGGATGTATGGGGGATTGGGTGGTTGTGTTGTGAAAGTTTTTTTATTTTTTAATGCAAGTATATGTGTGTGTGTGTACGTGTGTGTGTGTGTGTGTGTGTGTACGTGTGTGTGTGCGCGTGGCGCGCGCATGTGAAGCTAAATACCCAGTGAATCAGGGTATTTTTGATGGAGGAGGGAGGTGTGAGGGGGCGTTAGGGGGTTAGTGTCTTAGGCATGAAGAACGGTCACTCTGCAGAAGCATCCATTCCTTTGCGCAGCCTAATTAAGGAATAGAACAATTAGCCAATTGACCAATTAATTACAATCCTTTAATCTACAGTCGACGTCAGGCTGGGAAGATTTACTGCAGTTTCTCCTGAACACAAAGAGAAGCTCCACGGGCCCTCCACACCAAACCAGATTTCAAGGGTCTTTAATCAAATTAATCTGAGATAAACAATCATTTACTCCACTGCAGAACTGCTTCCAGTGGGGATTACAATAGCTTAAAAAAGCAGTAATTAGTCTGTTTTTAAGAAGTGCGTCTTTCTCTCTGGAGGTGCCAAGTTTTTATGATTCGTCCAAACAGCATACATATAACAGCCCGCCCCTCCTTCAGCAAACATATAACAGACTGCCCCTCCTTCTGCACATGCACCAAACAAAACAATTTAGCATTAAATCCAATGCGATTAACGGCACGTCCAAACCATGGGAGAAATGACAGTTTATTTCATCTAGGGACTGCCATATTTAAATATTTATCTTTCTTAAAAATTACTCACACTTTAATGTAACATATGGGCAGTGACAACAGCCAGTCATTGTACTCAAATACTGCAAGTGTGCTTGACTCCCACAGTTTGCTGTTTAACACAGAGCTGACAATGCAGCTTACAGGACTCCCTTTCTGCAATTCAGGTTCATATGTTTTCAAATACTATATTATGGCCTTGGGGAGGCAGGGTGTGTGGAGAACATCATGCACTGTATAATAAACTAGCCTCTCTCTCTCTCTCTCTCTCTCCCTCTCTCTCTCTCTGTCCCTTTCTCTCTCTCTCTCTCTCCCTCTCTCTGTCCCTTTCTCTCTCTCTCCCTCTTTCTCTTTCTCTCTCTCTCTCCCTCTTTCTCTCTCTCTCTCTCTCTCTCTCTCTCTCTCTCTCTCTCTCTCTCTCTCTCTCTCTCTCTCTCTATTCATAAATGCTGATAAATAACTACTCCAGGTTCACTGTGTTCCTCTGGGGCTAATTATTACTAATGCTGTTTTATAATACCTTGTTTCTTTTTCCAGCTCAGCTTTGTAACAACTTTGTAAATGATCTTAGTGTTGACTTGAAGAACGATCCTTCAGCTCCCAGCCATGGCGAACAACTGAAGCTTTCACAATCCCTCTGACCAGCATGCCTGCAAACAGCCAGGGTTTATTTTATAAACAGCGGAGAGCGTGAGATAATCGCTGCGTGCTTCTCCAAACAGCTGAGCATGCAATCCCGGCAGGGCTCCCAAAGGCACCGGCGCACCTTTTTGGGGTTCAGTCACACATTCGTTTTTGGCCGAGGGAAACTTGTCTCATGGTCAGACTGGGACAATGAATGGTGGGGCATTTCCCCTCTTTGTTTTCCCCTTAATGACTGATGGTCTGATTTTGGAGATTCACCCAGGCGACATGATTTGACTCCCTGTCAGTGGCGGGCGGCCTTTGCTATGTTTCATTTGTTTCACCTGAAACGGGCCTCGCAAATGAAAGGGGCCCCTCGCATTTAATAATAAAAAATCCCCACAGTGAATAAAAGGACCGCTACCCAGTAGCTTCCCCATTCAGCCACTGTAGGCGCTGTTCCAAACTTAAGCCTATTTCAGTGATGACTATTTGTGTAACTACTCCTTGATCTGACCTTGTCTAATGTACAACAAACACTCGATGATAACCTCACTTAAACTCCTTTGCTGCTAGTCTAACAGCCTGATACTAACAGCAACAGCTATCAAACGCATCCATCCTAGTGGCTATGAAAAGAGAAAAATTGCTAAAAAGTACAGTTACAAATACGAATTTGACGAGCAATACGCTTGCAGCGCCGTCACTAGACTCGCTAATAGGAAATGTTGCTAGCCAAACTGCTTTAGGCCTACCTGAAGGGACCGTGCCTACGGTGCCTATTATCAGTGACACAGGGGACAATGAGAATGGTGCTGGAGACATTTCTATAGACAAGAATCAAACTTTTCTGTTTGATGAACAAGGACCAAATGCACATTCAACTGAGGCAGATGATGAGAACCATCCAACATACAACACCCATGGTCGGGAATACCCACCCTCCCCTCCACCCCCGGTCCTGCTAGCTTACACAGAAACAGATCCAGCTCGTTAGCCAATGCATATTACAAGTGCACAACGGGCCGATATTGTTAGAAGGGGCCCGGTACAAATAGAGAACATTGCATTTCCTCTAAGTCACGGTTCCAGTGGCAGTGATCAAACCAAAACACGCCGCCGTTTTACTAAAGAGAGATATTTATGAGGATGAAAAATGGAGAGGTCATACGCAGATTATGGTTAGTGTTAGTCCTCCGATTCAGTCTTTTGTTTCTGCTGTACACTATTTGGCCTTCGAAATCGTAGTCTCTCTAGCACTGGCGTTAGGCTGTGTGAGCGACTGACTTTAACACTAAAGGAACACGAGAGTTCGAATGCGCTGATTGTAAACGGGGTTTGTATGCACAAGCGGCAACACTAGCAATCCTGCATTGGAATTTTTAGGGTTTAAAGTTGTTTACAATTTCTGAGAAATATGAATAGGGACATTGACGACTAGGCTAGCACTGTAGATAGGGCTAATAGCCTGCATATTCGTGCCGAAAGAGCACATCGCGCTTGATGCAGCTGCATATTCGTGCCGAAAGAGCACATCGCGCTTGATGCAGCATTTGTTGTAGTTATAGTCCAATGATTATTATTTTTGAAAGGTAAGTTGTAAATCAAATGAGAAACCGTGATATTAAAGTGAGTAGGGAAATTTCAGTTGCAACCGCTGTTTTGTTGTGTTATTTAAAACATAGTTTGGTAGGTGGTCGTTGGGGGGGGGGGGGGGGGGGGGGGCTCCAATTGGTTTTTGAAACGGGCCTCCAAATGGCAAAGGCCGCCACTGCTCCCTGTTAGGACACAGATAAATCTGGGAACTCTCCCATGGGGTCTTGATAGTCAGCTGTGTGTGGAAATCTGTATCATTATCTGTAATACCCACAAGCGTGACAATAGAGCGTTAGGCATTATGTCCTGACATATACAACACTCATCCTCAGTCATGACATCGATGTCTGTAGCAGAGTTAGGTTAGGTAGGTAAGACCAGCTGTTGCTACAAAGCTGAAAGGAGAAGGAGGTAAAAGTGATGCCCATTGTACCTGGAAACAGCTGTGTTGTACAGTTTCTTTCTGCCAAATTAAGGGGAACAGAATGGTTTCCCCTCATTTGAGTTTATTTGTGGCTCAAGAATGTGGCGTAAAATTCATGACCAATTTCACTGTAAAATATCCACACACCAGCTAAG
>CM056380.1:81084200-81118259 GCA_029718625.1 Synaphobranchus kaupii
TCCCAGCCCAACCAGGAAGTGAGCTTCAAAACGAAAGCCCGTTTTTGGCCCCTTGGTATCATTCTTACCTTACTTTTGTGACGTTGCATCAATAGAAATAAAATAGAATCAACCTTATTTTTCCCTGGGGGAACATACGCTGCCTGGCAAAAAAAAAAGTTGCACACTCTAATATTTCTTTGGACCACCTTTAGCTTTGATTACGGCGTGCATTAGTCGTGGCATTGTTTTGACAACCTTATGCAACGTCACAACATTTATTTCCGTCCAGAGTTGCATTCATTTTTGGCCGAGATCTTGTATTGACGACGGGAGAGTCAAACCACTCCATAAAGTCTTCCCCAGCACATGCCAAAGACTTTCAATGGGGTTAAGGTCAGGACTCTGGTGGCCAATTCATGTGTGAAAATGATTCCTCATGCTCCCTGAACCACTCTTTCACAATTTGAGCCCGATGAATCTTGGCATTGTCGTCCTGGAATATGTCCATTGATGGAATAACCTGGTCATTCAGTACATTCAGGTAGTCAGCTGACTTCATTTTATTGCTGCATAACGTTGCTGAGCCTAGACCTGACCAATTGAAGCAACCCCAGATCATAACACTGCCTCCAGAGGCTTGTACAGTGGGCACTATGCATGACAGGTGCAACGACTTTTTTTTTGGCCAGGCAGTGTATAACGTGTTTATAACGTGTCGCACAAATGAGAACATACATTTTATCCTGCATACATTATTACCATCGTGTTTCTGTTAAAGTCCGTGACTGAGCGTTTAAGAAAAGCACCATTCTGTTTAAACCCTTCTATTCCCAGGCGAGGCACTAGGAGGACAGTCGAGGTGATGATCAGGTGTTAAGAGAAGGCTAGAGGTGATGATCAGGTGTTAAGAGACGGCTAGAGGTGATGATCAGGTGTTAAGAGAAGGCTAGAGGTGATGATCAGGTGTTAAGAGAAGGCTAGAGGTGATGATCAGGTGTTAAGAGAAGGCTAGAGGTGATGATCAGGTGTTAAGAGAAGGCTAGAGGTGATGATCAGGTGTTAAGAGAAGGCTAGAGGTGATGATCAGGTGTTAAGAGAAGGCTAGAGGTGATGATCAGGTGTTAAGAGAAGGCTAGAGGTGATGATCAGGTGTTAAGAGAAGGCTAGAGGTGATGATCAGGTGTTAAGAGAAGGCTAGAGGTGATGATCAGGTGTTAAGAGAAGGCTAGAGGTGATGATCAGGTGTTAAGAGAAGGCTAGAGGTGATGATCAGGTGTTAAGAGAAGGCTAGAGGTGATGATCAGGTGTTAAGAGAAGGCTAGAGGTGATGATCAGGTGTTAAGAGAAGGCTAGAGGTGATGATCAGGTGTTAAGAGAAGGCTAGAGGTGATGATCAGGTGTTAAGAGAAGGCTAGAGGTGATGATCAGGTGTTAAGAGAAGGCTAGAGGTGATGATCAGGTGTTAAGAGAAGGCTAGATAGTTCATAATGATCCTGTCGCTGGGGGTTTGCAAAACAATGGCAGTCGGTCCGATTGCAGAGAAAATGTCGTAAACAGTCCAGTTTTAAAGTTCTGCTCAAGATGATAATCGTCTCAAAGCTTGGCTACAACGTGTTTTATAGGTTTGCATATTCAATACAATGTAATCTTTTTAAATAATAGATCATCAGGGTGGTTTTACATCCAATGTTAGGCTAGTAGGCGGCATGCACTTACAAAATGTGTGCATGCATTAATGAGTACATATGAACAGACGTTATTTGCCTTCTCAAGCAGCACCTCCCTGTGCTGTACCGAAGGTGCTGTAAAGCAGAACAGTGGCATGTCCAGGGGGTGGCCAGGGTGAAATCTGATTGGCCACCCCGGATGCGGAGTTATGATAGGCCAATAGCCATAGTTGTCTTAGCTTCGCTTCTGGGGGTTTTCACTATGAGTGCTAGCATTTTACAGAGGATCAGCCTCCACTAAACTGAACTGAAACGCCAGGGTCCTGTCAGTCATGATGGGTTTCCATAGCGCCGGGTTTCCATAGCGCCGGGTTTCCATAGAATGGAGAAAGCTGTGTTTCCATGAAAAGATGAACCACCAGGTGTTGCTCTCATTGTTGGTGTTTATGATGTGGTAGCCTTTTAGCACGTCATAAGAGACGATGAAGACCACAGATATGATGGGATAATGATGATGATGATGATGATGATGAGAATGATCAAGGTAATAATGACGATGATGATGGTGATGATGATGATCACGCTGTAACTGCAGCTGCTGCTTATGATGAAGGCAGCATGAGTGGCCCCTCCCCCTGCAGGTCACATGACTGCAAACAACTCACTCTGCATTGGCCCCCGTGGTTACCATCACAACCGCTCCCTTACAGCCCCTGTTATATTTAGGCCAGGGGTGGGCAAGGTGGGCTAGATCTGGTTTTCATATTGACTTATCTGCTCAATTATTTAAGTAACCCAATCTCTCCTGTATTCTGAAATTTTATCCACATGAATGACAGCTGGAGACCCAACAGGAAGCAGTGTACTATGGTCTGATCTGTAAGTGAACCGTTGCTGATGTACACAGATAATTACCTATTTGAGCCACAGGGTAATTTATTAAAGTAATATCATGCGTACACACTGGCCCTGCAGGAATGGCTCTCTGTTTTAGGTCCGTTCCACTGTAGGGGGCTAATCGCTGAACCTGCTACATTCTGCTTACCCAGGACTATTGGGAAGAATGTGTGTGTGTGAGTGTGTGTGTGTGTGTGTGTGTGTGTGTGTGTGTGTGTGTGTGTGTGTGTGCCTGTGTTGGGGGGTGTTCAGAGAATACGATTGTACAAAAATGTACAAAATGACTCAATTAAGCACCGATGTGGCTCTTCATGATCAAACATTTATAACCCTCTATACTTGCTTTCATTTCTTACCCAACACATAAATGGCTTTTTTCTTTGCATCTAAGATATTTGTATTAGTTATTGCTTGTTTCCGCTGGTCTAATCTATCCCAGTCACATTGTGTTAAGTGAAGTGGGTTGAGGCGTAATCGTGGTAAGAGTGTCTCTAGATAAATAACTCGGTGTTTTTGCTTACGGCATAGATTTACAGTTGTGTCTGCTAATGGTTGGGTCCTGGACAACCTTTCAAATGGAGAGTGAATTTCATTTATAATCTGTTTAAAAAAAACGTCATTGACTAATTGACATGTTTGAATGTTTGTATAGTTTATTTTTTAGGAGTATATGTGTGGTATTTTTGTCCTGTATTGATTATCTCATAAGGGCTGCAGTGAACCATGATTCTTGTATTGGCTGTGTGCCAGATCCAGCACAGGCCGTTTGGGTGTTGGATGCGTTTGGGTGTTGGATGCGTTTGGGTGTTGGATGTCTCGTCTGTATATTGTGGTTCAAAGGCTTGCATTTCAGTATCAGTTATTCCACAGAAAAAGCACAAATACACTCGTTCACACTAAAGGGTGCACACAAGACTGACGATTTATGACAGTGGTAATATGTTAGCATGGACACAGTACCATATTTATGACAGTGGTAATATGTTAGCATGGACACAGTATCATATTTATGAGAGTGGTAATTTGTTAGCATGGACACAATATCATATTTATGAGAGTGGTAATATGTTAGCATGGACACAATATCATATTTATGAGAGTGGTAATATGTTAGCATGGACACAATATCATATTTATGAGAGTGGTAATATGTTAGCATGGACACAGTATCATATTTATGAGAGTGGTAATATGTTAGCATGGACACAATATCATATTTATGAGAGTGGTAATATGTTAGCATGGACACAGTATCATATTTATGACAGTGGTAATATGTTAGCATGGACACAGTATCATATTTATGACAGTGGTAATATGTTAGCATGGACACAGTATCATATTTATGACAGTGGTAATATGTTAGCATGGACACAGTATCATATTTATGAGAGTGGTAATATGTTAGCATGGACACAATATCATATTTATGAGAGTGGTAATATGTTAGCATGGACACAGTATCATATTTATGAGAGTGGTAATATGTTAGCATGGACACAGTATCATATTTATGATGGTGGTAATATGTTAGCATGGACACAGTATCATATTTATGACAGTGGTAATATGTTAGCATGGACACAGTATCATATTTATAACGATGGTAATATGTTAGCATGGACACAGTATCATATTTATAACGATGGTAATATGTTAGCCTGGACACAGTATCATATTTATGAGAGTGGTAATATGTTAGCATGGACACAATATCATATTTATGACAGTGGTAATATGTTAGCATGGACACAATATCATATTTATGACAGTGGTAATATGTTAGCATGGACACAGTATCATATTTATGATGGTGGTAATATGTTAGCATGGACACAGTATCATATTTATGATGGTGGTAATATGTTAGCATGGACACAGTATCATATTTATGACAGTGGTAATATGTTAGCATGGACACAATATCATATTTATGACAGTGGTAATATGTTAGCATGGACACAGTATCATATTTATGACAGTGGTAATATGTTAGCATGGACACAGTATCATATTTATGACAGTGGTAATATGTTAGCATGGACACAGTATCATATTTATGACAGTGGTAATATGTTAGCATGGACACAGTATCATATTTATGACAGTGGTAATATGTTAGCATGGACACAGTATCATATTTATGACAGTGGTAATATGTTAGCATGGACACAGTATCATATTTATAACGATGGTAATATGTTAGCATGGACACAGTATCATATTTATAACGATGGTAATATGTTAGCATGGACACAGTATCATATTTATGAGAGTGGTAATATGTTAGCATGGACACAGTATCATAATTATGACGGTGGTAATATGTTAGCATGGACACATCATACAGACGTGCTCAAATTTGTTGGTACCCCTGGTAAAGATGGGTAAAAAGGGTTATAAAAAATTCACCGTTTGGTGAATTAGCTTAATCTCACACTGAAAAAATTAGAAAAATCCAACCTTTAATTGACGTTCATTTATTATGAATTTATCATACATCACTCAATTGAGATAAAGTATGTACAGGCTGGCAGTTATTCACATTCCACTTATTTATTTAACCAGTTACGTCACTGGGACGGGAACTCAATTGTCTTTGGTTGTGATAACCTGGGGTATCAATGTGTGTAGGAGTACGAGTGTGAGGTTGTGGAGCCAGTCAGATGTTGGGCTGATAAGTGGTCAGATGCAGAGAGATTCTTTTGTGGAAATTGGCAAATGACAGAATTTGTCGTGCAAAATGTCAAAACAAAGCAAGCTATTGTATGAAATAATGGTGTAATGAACATATTGTGACTCAAACATGTCATAGCAAAGGGTACACCCTCCAAACGAGGAAACAGAAAGGAAATGAGATCCTAAGGTCTAAACAGAAAGGTCTAAACCTAACTCATTTGCTAAGGGGACTTCCTACTTTGCTTATTTGAAACAACAAGGGAAAACAGTATCCCAAGTCCTATACCTTACCCCCGAGTCCTATACCTTACCCCCAAGTCCTATACCTTACCCCCAAGTCCTATACCTTACCCCCAAGTCCTATACCTTACCCCCAAGTCCTATACCTTACCCCGAGTCCTATAGCTTACCCCCAAGTCCTATACCTTACCCCCAAGTCCTATACCTTACCCCCAAGTCCTATACCTTACCCCCGAGTCCTATAGCTTACCCCCAAGTCCTATACCTTACCCCCAAGTCCTATACCTTACCCCCCAAGTCCTATACCTTACCCCCGAGTCCTATACCTTACCCCCGAGTCCTATACCTTACCCCCGAGTCCTATACCTTACCCCCGAGTCCTATACCTTACCCCCGAGTCCTATACCTTACCCCCGAGTCCTATAGCTTACCCCCAAGTCCTATACCTTACCCCCAAGTCCTATACCTTACCCCCAAGTCCTATACCTTACCGGCTAAGTGAAGTCGCAAGACAACAACTAAGCACTGAACAGAGGAAAACACAGGGTTTATATGGCCGCCCGGTAACAAGGACAGGTGCAGGGAATTAGGAAAAGACAGAGCGAAAACCCAGAGCGAAAACCCAGAGCGAAAACCCAGAGCGGAGGACGGAAAAATAAGGCAAGAGCGCCCTCTAGCCTAACAAAATTCTCTTTCCAAAATGGCGGCTACTCTGTTTTGTCCTGTGTCTCTGCTGAGTGTTTGTCTTTGAAATTTGTTTTTAATCGTTTTTAAATCAATACCATCATCATCATTCTTGACTCGTCATTTTGGGAAAAAGTTTTATTGATTGAGATTGTGGATGGACTACTAGTATTTTTTTTGGACCTATATCCGATTCCTTGGCATTGTTTGGGCATAGTTTGTGCTGACTCATGGACTCACTGCAGTAGCAGCCCATCTTCCAGGCCTTGCCCAGGCCTTGCTCAGGCCTCAGCCTGTAGCAGCAATCCAGCTACCAGACTACAGCAGCAGTCCAGCTTCCAACTGAACTTTCTGCTCCATGACTCAGGCTGCAGCAGTAGCCTAGCTACCACCAGGCCTAGCTACCTGGCCTGGCTCAAGTTCATGCCATTACTGCTGCTGTGGTTCCATCTCTTCGGCCTGCTGGATTTTTGCGAGACTACATTGGATAGTTACTAGCTGGATGTTCGGAGTTGTTACTGGATTAATGTTACGGTACTGTGCTTTTCTGTTGTCTTCTCTAAACTAAGCTCGCCGTAGCTTAACTATGATGTCGAAAGCCTCTTTGTCATTTGTCCTGTTTTTGGGCTTCATGATTCAACCCCGTTTTTGCATTCTGGATGGTTTGCTTTTACATGACTATTTTGATCATTTTGGACACTCGGATAGTGTTACCTCTGGAGAGCTCAACCCTGTTGGCTGTGATTGTATGCTGGAACTTGATTGCTTAAAATTTGCTCTCCCTAATGCTTTTATTATTTTGGATTCAATTGCGAAAGAATGGCATGGTCCCGTTCTCAAATGTGATGCTTCAACAGTCAATGAAAAAAAAGTCCTTCTCTTAATATTGCTATTATTATTAATCTCTGGCAATGTTAACAGTAATCCTGGCCCTGAGCCTTTCAACTTGTCTCAATTGTCAACTCCTAATGAATTTAGTTGTAGGCATGGCCTGGGTTTTCTCCATGTGAATGCTAGGAGCCTAGTGCCTAAACTTGATGTTTTTAAGACATGGTTTCTTATTGCTAAGCCTGATGTTGTTGTTGTCTCTGAAACATGGCTAAAACCATCTACCCCTGATAATGTTATTAATATTGTTGGTTATGATGTGTTTAGAACTGACCGCAAGGGCAGGGTTGGAGGTGTTGCAATATATGTCTTGGAGAAATTTCAAGGGTCTGTTCTCCACTCTATATCAATTCCTCGTCAGTTTGAGTTCTTAGCTGTTCAGATAGTAGTTGCTAATGCTCCTCTTAATATTATTGGCTGCTATAGGCCTCCATCAGCCATAAATGATGCCATCATAAGTTTAACTGACTTATTGTCAAATTTAATTTCTTCTGAGTTGATTTTGATTGGAGATTTAAATTTGGATTGGCTGAGTGATAAGTCTGCTAATTTTAAACATGTCTGTGATTCTATGAACCTTACTCCGCTTATTGCCAGTCCTACAAGATTTTAATTCTGCTAAACCGGGAAGTGACACTCTTATAGATATCATCTTAACCAATGCAGCTCATAAGTATGTTGCAGTTGGTATATTGGTATATATGTTGGTATAGACCATTGTACTATTGCATGTGTTAGGAGCACCAAGTTGCCCAAAGCTAAGGGTCTGATTGTTCTCTGCCGTTGTTTTAAACATTTTTCGGAGCAGGCTTTTCTTCATGATCTGGCTGAAGTTGATTGGTCTCGTATTGCTTTGATTCCTTCTGTTGATGATGCTATTTTCTTCTTTCAACATCAGTTTTTAACGATCATCAATAAGCATGCTCCTTTTAGAAAAGTTAGGGTCAAAAACAGGGCTAATCCTTGGTTTTCTAGAGCAGGGGTTCCCAAACCGGTCCCGGGGGACCCCTGTGTATGCTGGTTTTCGTTGCAACCACAGTTGCAATCCCAGAATTTTAACAAGCTGTTAATGTTTCTTAATTAGGTGCTTTTCATGTTTGGAGGAATTATTCACCCTCTTAAGCCACATTATACCAGAAATAGCTATGGATGCCATGTAGAATAAACAGCCTATGTTCACATTGTGCTTATTGTGCTATATTATTTAAAAAAGATAAGAAAATTATTTAACAGATCCATATAAAAACTAATTTGAATCAATAGGCTCCTAATTGGTGAAAGTGTGGACACATGGCCACTAAAACTAACCATTTGGTAGATAATGAAGAATTCAAACACAAAGCAAATGATAACGAGCCAAACCTGCATTGTGTTAATAAGCTTAAAGAAAAAATTGAGTTAAACACGTGTTCAACAACCTAATTAGGAGCCTATTGATTCACGTCACTCTTTAATTTGAGTGAAAATACATTATTTTGTAACCTCTTTTTATGTAATTGTTGCAATATAGCACAATGTGAACATGGGGAGTTTGTTCTACATGGCATGCCTAGCCATTTCTGACATAATGAGTCTTAAGAGGGCGAATAATTCCTCCAAACATGAAAAGCACCTAATTAAGAAAAATTAACAGCTTGTTAAAATTCTGGGATTGCAACTGTGGTTGCAACGAAAACCAGCATACACAGGGGTCCCCCAGGACCGGTTTGGGAACCCCTGTTCTAGAGAACTAGCTGATTTCATTCAAGCTCGTAATAAACAGTGGTCTCTAGCCAGAAAATGCAATGCTGTCAATGATTGGCTTCTCTTTCGTTCCCTTAGGAATAAATGTACAGCTCTTACAAGAAAATTCTAATCTGAATACTATTTGACTTTAACCTCAGATATGTTTAATGACCATTCTAAGTTTTGGAAAACAGTAAAAGCCTTGCAGAATAAGAACATTGCAGGTCCTCCTCAAAAATTGAGGGTCAGTGATTCTTCTTTTATTTCTGATAAAAAGGAGATGTCCAATGCTTTCAATGCTCATTTTAAAAAGGCTGGACATATTTTGACACTTTAAATCATGTTTCTCGGCATGAAGAAAATTTTCCTGGGCCAATTATTACTTCGTCCGCCTTTGATTTTTCTCCCCCTCTGGTCTCTGAAGTCTTGCATGCCTTGCCAGCATTAGACCCTAAGAAGGCCGCCGGACCTGATGGCCTTGATCCATACTTTTTAAAAATTGCTGCACCGATTGTAGCCCAACCCTTTTTAACCTTTCTATTTCCACCCAAAAATTGCCTGTTTTTGGAAACAAGCTTTTGTCTCGCCTTTATTAAAATCTGGTGATCCTTCCGAATTGAATAATTATAGGCCTATTTCAAATCTTTCTGCTCTGGCAAAGATTTTTGAGTCTTTAGTGTCTGCTCAGCTGAAACTTTTCCTAGACTCCCATAACATCCTAAATCCTATGCAGTCTGGATTTAGAACCAAGCATAGTACTGTGACTGCTAGCTTGAAAGTTCTAGACGATATTAAAGCTGCTGTTGACAATAAATTATTTTGTGTTGCTTTATTTATTGACTTAACTAAAGCTTTCGATACAGTGGATCACCACATCTTGATCAACATCCTACTGAAGGCTGGTTTCAGTCAAAATGTGGTTGGTTGGTTTCGGAGTTACCTGTCAGACCGCACTCAGTGTGTCAGGTTTGGTAATATTGTTTCTGATCCTGTTATCTTAGAAAAGGGGGTTCCGCAGGGTTCCATTTTGGGGCCGTTGCTCTTTTTATTATATGTGAATAACATCTACGCTCAGGTGAAACATTCTTTGTATCATTTGTATGCTGATGACACAGTTTTGTATTCTTGTGCTTTTTCTCTTGAGGCTGCTGTTTCTAATTTACAGTCTGATTTTATTTCTTTACAGCATGCTCTTTTCGACTCCAAATTATTGCTGAATGGAAACAAAACTAAGGCAATGTTGTTTGCATCAAATAAGTCTGTGGTTTCCCCCCCCCTTCTATCATTACTCTTGAAGGTACTTCTATTGAGTTTGTTGATACTTATAAATATCTAGGTATCTGGCTCGACAAAAATCTTAACTTTAAACATCATATTGAAATGTTAACTAAGAAACTCAAGTTTACCTTGGGTTTCCTATACAGGTTAAAATCTTGCTTCTCTCCTTCTTCACGTAAGCGGCTTGTGACAGGCCTATTTCTGTCACAGTTAGACCTTGGTGACACTGTTTATAGATTTGCATGTCCCACTGCCTTGGCCGAACTTGATCCGCTTTATCATGCGGCTCTGAGATATATTTCTAACTGCCTACAGGACTCATCACTGTACATTGTACACTTTAGTCAGATGGTCTTCACTTGCTTTGCGCAGGATGCAGCATTGGTATGCTTTATTGTATAAGGCTATTTTAGGCAAGCTACCCTTGTACATTTGTTTTAAGTTTGAATTGATTCATAATTCTCACAATCTAAGATCAAATGCTTGTTTGCGTTCCAAGGTGCCACCTGTGCGGACTGAGGCGGGTGAAAGGAGTCTTATCTTATTTTGGCCCTTGGTCTTGGAATGACCTACAGACTCGTCTTAAATTGGTCTTTCTTGTTTCATTATCGAGTTTTAAACAAAAAATATCTGAACTCCTTGTCACTAGCTGCTCCTGCCATTATGTTTAGCCCTTTTATCAATTATTTATTTATTATCTTTTTATTTGTGTGTTGTTGTTTGATGTGTACAGAAGCCTGGTCGCTTTGGCATTGTAATTTTAATTTTGTTTACTGCGGCATGTCAGGTGTCTGACTAGTGCTGTGTTTTATATGGTGTGTATTCTCACTTAGTGCTTACTTTGTAAGTTTAGTATGTTCATTCTTGAATGTGTAGATGGTAGTTCTTTTGTTGTGTCTCAATTGGTTTTATCTGGTTAAATAAAGGTTAAATAAAAAATAAAAGCCACTCCGAGGACGAACGACCACAGAAATAAAAGAAGGCTGAATCCCCATGACAGTAAAATGTCAAGATAATATGAGGGTGAGACATTTTTTAGTCATATGCATCAAACGTGACATCACCCTGAAATCAGGTTTACCAGCCCCCAGTAAACCACAGTCTGAGCCAAAAAGAGACCAGTACAAATTTAAATAATTCATGGATGTGTGCATCTTACAAGCGTCAGGCTTCAGGACATATTTCATGTATTCACACGCTGCAATATTGTACAGCACGTTTCCTGGACATAGGTAAGTCATCCACAATATAATAAATACATTTTTAAAAAATGTTTCATTCACCCGAACAACATAAATGTACCCTCTAATTTTACAAACCCCAATACCAAAAAAGTTGGGCAGAAAGCAGTGATTTGAATTCTCTTTTACATATATTTAATTGAAAACAGTACAAAGAAAAGATGTTTAATGTTTTACCTTATCAACTTTATTGAGTTTTGTAAATATACGCTATAATTCCGAATTTGATGCCTGCAGCACGTTCCAAAAAAGTTGGGACAGGGGCAAAAAAAAAAAAAAAAAAGACAAGTTCAGTCTTTTTTTTTTTGTCCCTGTCCCAACTTTTTTGGAACGCGTTGCAGGCATGAAATTCGGAATTAGCGTGTATTTACAAAAATCAATAAAGTTGATAAGGTAAGGTAAGTATCTTTTCTTTGTACTGTTTTCAATGAAATATATTTAAAAGAGAATTTACAAACCACTGCTTTCTGCTTTTATGTGCATTCTACATAGTGTCCCAACGTTTTTGGAATTGGGATTTGTAAAATGGGATTATTTTTGTGTACCCTCTCTGTAGTTCAAATATCTCTGGCATTTGGAGGGACTGCGTTGGTAATACATATCTAAATATTAAATGAGTAATTGCCTGGCGGGGTCTGTTTCATAACTCTGCTTGCTAATTGATCACTACGTGACTTAAAGACTGTAAATGCTGTTGGTCTGCTCCGTCTGGTTTCGACAGCCAGGAAACCACAGACGCAGCTCGTGCCACTAAATACCTGAGTTCAGCTGTGTGCCGTTCCCTGGGACCTTGTGATCCCCGAACGCACGCCCTCACATGTAACCCACAGTCTGTGGAGTGGGGGGGGGGGGGCAGAGAGCCGGTTTAGGGGGGTGCAGGTGGCACAAAGCTGGCACAGACTCGTCCGCCGTTCCCCGTGCTGCGCCAACACCATCTGTCATCGGCCCGAACATCTGCAGCCCAAGGTGCCCTTGTCGCCTGGCGTTAGAGTAAAGAGTTTTGGCATTTCCATTAGCGGAATGCCGGTGCCACCCAAAAAAAACCATAGAGCGTTAGAGAATCGTAAAACCATAGAGCGTTAGAGAATGGTAGGACAATGATAGCAGTAATGGCGCCACTTTGGAGGAATGATGGCTCAGCTGGACTGCCGATAAACAGGGAGACACTTTTTTTTATTCTTGTTGCCAGAGCACATGACACGAGCCCCCCAGCACTGCCAAAACTCACATATATCCCCCAGCACTGGCAAACTCACATATATCCCCCAGCACTGCCAAACTCACATATATCCCCCAGCACTGCCAAACTCACATATATCCCCCCAGCACTGCCAAAACACACATATATCCCCCCAGCACTGCCAAACTCACATATATCCCCCCAGCACTGCCAAACTCACATATATCCCCCAGCACTGCCAAACTCACATATATCCCCCAGCACTGCCAACACACACATATATCCCCCCAGCACTGCCAAAACTCACATATATCCCCCAGCACTGCCAAACTCACATATATCCCCCCAGCACTGCCAAAACACACATATATCCCCCCAGCACTGCCAAACTCACATATATCCCCCCAGCACTGCCAAAACACACATATATCCCCCCAGCACTGCCAAAACACATATATCCCCCAGCACTGCCAAACTCACATATATCCCCCCAGCACTGCCAAACTCACATATATCCCCCCAGCACTGCCAACACACGCATATATCCCCCCAGCACTGCCAAAACACATATATCCCCCCAGCACTGCCAAAACACACATATATCCCCACAGCACTGCCAAAACACACATATATCCCCCCAGCACTGCCAACACACGCATATATCCCCCTAGCACTGCCAACACATGCATATATCCCCCCAGCATTGCCAAACTCACATATATCCCCCCAGCACTGCCAACACATGCATATATCCCCCCAGCATTGCCAAACTCACATATATCCCCCCAGCACTGCCAACACACGCATATATCCCCCCAGCACTGCCAAACTCACATATATCCCCCAGCACTGCCAAAACACACATATATCCCCCCAGCACTGCCAAAACACACATATATCCCCCAGCACTGCCAAAACACACACATATCCCCCAGCACTGCCAAACTCACATATATCCCCCAGCACTGCCAAAACACACATATATCCCCCCAGCACTGCCAAACTCACATATATCCCCCCAGCACTGCCAACACATGCATATATCCCCCCAGCATTGCCAAACTCACATATATCCCCCCAGCACTGCCAACACATGCATATATCCCCCCAGCATTGCCAAACTCACATATATCCCCCCAGCACTGCCAACACACGCATATATCCCCCCAGCACTGCCAAACTCACATATATCCCCCAGCACTGCCAAAACACACATATATCCCCCCAGCACTGCCAAAACACACATATATCCCCCAGCACTGCCAAAACACACACATATCCCCCAGCACTGCCAAACTCACATATATCCCCCAGCACTGCCAAAACACACATACATCCCCCCAGCACTGCCAAACTCACATATATCCCCCAGCACTGCCAACACACGCATATATCCCCCCAGCACTGCCAAACTCACATATATCCCCCCAGCACTGCCAAAACACACATATATCCCCCCAGCACTGCCAACACACGCATATATCCCCCCAGCACTGCCAAAACACGCATATATCCCCCCAGCACTGCCAAAACACGCATATATCCCCCCAGCACTGCCAAAACACGCATATATCCCCCCAGCACTGCCAAAACACACATATATCCCCCCAGCACTGCCAAAACACGCATATATCCCCCCAGCACTGCCAACACACACATATATCCCCCCAGCACTGCCAACACACGCATATATCCCCCCAGCACTGCCAAACTCACATATATCCCCCCAGCACTGCCAAAACACGCATATATCCCCCCAGCACTGCCAACACACGCATATATCCCCCCAGCACTGCCAAACTCACATATATCCCCCCAGCACTGCCAACACACGCATATATCCCCCCAGCACTGCCAAAACACGTATATATCCCCCCAGCACTGCCAAAACACACATATATCCCCCAGCACTGCCAAAACACGCATATATCCCCCCAGCCCTGCCAAAACACGCATATATCCCCCAGCACTGCCAAACTCACATATATCCCCCAGCACTGCCAAACTCACATATATCCCCCCAGCACTGCCAACCCACGCATATATCCCCCCAGCACTGCCAACCCACGCATATATCCCCCCAGCACTGCCAAAACACGCATATATCCCCCCAGCACTGCCAAACTCACATATATCCCCCAGCACTGCCAAACTCACATAAACCCCCCCAGCACTGCCAAAACACACATATATCCCCCCAGCACTGCCAAACTCACATATATCCCCCCAGCACTGCCAAACTCACATATATCCCCCCAGCACTGCCAAAACACATATATCCCCCCAGCACTGCCAAAACACACATATATCCCCCCAGCACTGCCAACACACGCATATATCCCCCCAGCACTGCCAACACACGCATATATCCCCCAGCACTGCCAAACTCACATATATCCCCCCAGCACTGCCAAACTCACATATATCCCCCCAGCACTGCCAACACACGCATATATCCCCCCAGCACTGCCAACACACGCATATATCCCCCCAGCACTGCCAAAACACACATATTACATTACATTACATTTATTTAGCAGACGCTTTTATCCAAAGCGACGTACAGTAAGTGCGTACAGAGACATCATCATCATTACAGAACAGACAAGGCAAAGCACATCCTTTGCATAATGTAGCAGCTATCCCTAGCAATGAACGTTGACTGTAGTTCACAGTAAGCTGTGGGCAAATCAGCAACACCACACTTTCATTCCAAATACTATTATAAACTATACTATTATAAACCATTCCAAATACTATTATAAACTATGCTATTATAAACCATTCCAAATACTATTATAAACTATACTATTATAAATCATTCCAAATACCATTATAAACTATGCTATTATAAACCATTCCAAATACTATTATAAACTATAATAAACAGACAGGAAAACACGGAACAGGGAACTGATATTCCTAGGTGAGGATATCAGTCAAGGTGGAGTCTGAAGAGGTGTGTCTTCAGGCCTCGACGGAATGCAGGCAGGGTTGGAGTAGAACGTAGGGGAATGGGAAGTTCATTCCACCACTGAGGTGTTAATGTGGAAAAACTCCGCAGTCGGGACAAGCGAGAGCCTTTGACACGGAGGGGGGGAAGTGCCAGTCGCCCTGCTGTAGAAGAGCGAAGTGGTCGAGCAGGAACATAGTTCTGGATTAAGTCCTGCAGGTAGGCGGGGCCTGTCCTATTTGCTGCAGTGTAGGCCAGGGTCAGAACTTTGAACCTGATCCTGGCTGCAACTGGCAGCCAGTGGAGAGACCTCAGCAGGGGGGTTATGTGGGAAAATTTCGGGAGGTTGAACACAAGCCGGGCAGCTGCATTCTGGATGAGTTGAAGAGGCAGAATGGCGCAGGCCGGTAGGCTTGCGAGCAGGGAGTTGCAGTAGTCCAGGCGTGAGGTGACCATGGTCTGGACAAGAAGCTGGGTGGAGTAGGTGGTCAGGTACGGTCGAATCCTCCTGATGTTGTACAGGAGGAACCTGCAGGACCGTGCCGTCGCCCTGATGTGCTCTTTGAAGTCCAGCCGGTCGTCCAGGACCACCCCCAGGTTCCTTGCAGAGCGGGAGGCAGCCACCACGGTCCCATCAACGGTGATGGAGAGGTCATGTAGTGGGGAGGTCTTGTACGGCATGAAGAGGAGCTCTGTCTTGTCAAGGTTGAGCTTCAGGTGATGGGTAGCCATCCACTCAGAGATGTCAGTCAGACAAGCAGATATCCTCTCCTTAACCTGTGGGGTAGAGGGAGGGAAAGAGAGGAAGAGTTGAGTATCGTCAGCATAGCTATGGTATGAGAAGCCATGTGAATGGATTACTGAGCCAAGAGACTTAGTATACATAGAGAACAGCAGAGGACCCAGTACAGATCCCTGCGGGACTCCTGTAGACAGGGGACGGGGAGCAGAGACGGAACCCTTCCAGGAGACTTGGTAGGATCTATCAGTGAGGTACGATACAAACCAAGAGAGGGCAGTTCCAGAAATGCCCATCTCAGCGAGTGTGGAGATCAGGAGTTTGTGGTTGACCGTGTCGAATGCCGCAGACAGGAAATAACGTATATCCCCCCAGCACTGCCAAAACACACATATATCCCCCCAGCACTGCCAAAACACACATATATCCCCCCAGCACTGCCAAAACACGCATATATCCCCCCAGCACTGCCAAAACGGGCATATATCCCCTCTTCTAGTGGAGCTCCTGCCTCCTCTTCCCCCTTCTTTGCTGTCCACTGGCTGGCGCACTTTTATGGCTTGTTTTAAAAACCGGCCTTCCAGTTTTCTCTTCTTTTTTTTATTTATTCCTGCTTGTCTCCCCAAAACAGATGGCTTTTTTGTGTTTAGTATTATTGTGGCAGTGTTTAGACATTTTCACCCTTTAATGACAGAAGGGCTTCAATGCTGAAAACAGAGCATGTTTGTGGGGCTGTCGTCTATTAGAACAGCCAACGTTCATAATGCCGTTATTTTCATCGTTATTTTCATTCTCCATCGGGGCATTGAGAGGGTGATTATGTTTCAGAAACAGGACAATATTCCTGCTGGAATACTCCCTGTAGCATTGTTCCTTCCCTCTGCATTCTACGGATCACTTCATGACGAGGCCTCCTGATTGGCTGTGCCATCATTAGTGGGGTGAAAGGGGCTACTAAGGTCCCAAATGTATTATTCTTTAAGGGGACCCAGAATTCCTGGCTACTCCCCTGTTGATTGGATAGAGGATGGATCAGAGATGGATCAGACCCTTCCTCTTCAGCAAAGCCTACTTCCTGTAGTCCCTATGCTACTGTGCCTTTCTCTCTGTTTTTATATTTATTTTACTCTCTAGCGCCGTGTGATTGATTCTAATGAATGGCACATTATAAGCTCAAAGTATTATTATTATTATTTTTATATTCTTGATTTATGAATAAAGATAACCCCCACCCCCCCAAATAAATAAATAAATAAACTTGGGGGATTCCAGATCCTTTCTTTTCAGTAGGGAAATGTAGTCTCTACTTCATCGACCCTCTATGATTCTACTATGTGACCTCCGACCTCCTGAGAAAAAAGGTGTTGAAATGACTCTCTTCCTGCACACAGAACCAAAGCCGGACTGCGGTGCATGCATCAGCCGAACGATACATTATTAATAACTCCATGGCCGATAGCCAAGATTTACAGTGGTGGCGTTTACGGTAAATTACTGTTAGACTAGCCTACTGTGCGCTCAGCATTAAAGACGTTAGGGAGAAGACGGAAGCACAGCGGTTTTTGCGGAGGCACCGATTCACGTGAGTCCTCTTGCTACGACCTGACCAACGAGAGCGCACAAACTCCAAATATTGAGGAAATTATGTAAACTTTACAGCGAATGCAAACAATGCATGCGCGTGGATTTACGTGAGCCCTCAACATCAGAATTACGATGGCAGTGTTTGGAAATGCGCGTTCTTTTGAGATCACAGAATATTCACGTGATTTTAAACTTGTTTCCCGTGAGCTGCAGACATCCGCAATTGTGTTTCTATTATAGAGTAACTGAGACCAGCTGCAGTTTCAGGAGTAACCACCAGAGGGCGCATGCACATTCTGGTTTAGAGCGCCGCGTATTCATCAGTAAAATCCATCCCTGTTGATTTTGGCGACTGCACAGGTGGCTGTTTGAAATAATTTCCTCTAAAGTTAAACCTGAACAGGATTGCCCAGTATTTACATTTCTTCTTCTTGGCTGCGGGGTTCATATTTACATGCTGATCAGATTTACATCTCGTACCATTACATCCTTACATCGCTATTTTTCATGGTCATAAATTGTAAAATGTAAAATGTTTTCCTTCAAAGCTTCACCTTTTTTGATCATAGTTTTGGACAGAAAGACAAATATGAATGCAGCTCAACATGATTTCACCGATTTCAGAAGGGATCTACTGTGTGTGTGCGTGCGTGCGTGTGCGCGTGCGCGTGCGCGTGCGTGTGTATGTATGTATATATGTGTGTGTGTGTGTGTGTTGTGTGTGTGTTATACTGCCAGCAATCTCATTAACACAGGAATGCATATGCATAGACCAACAGACACACACATCCAAACAGGGTTATGTAGATACCATCACACACATGTTCACGTGCACACACTCATTTTTAGGCCGTCTGTTGAGTAAGGACGGCTCAGTACACTGTTGAGTAAGGACTGCTCAGTACACTGTTGAGTAAGGACGGCTCAGTACACTTAATAGTGAATTAGAGGCAGCAGCTGAAGGGACATCATGCCCAGGGCATCTGGAAGGGTAAGCACACATAGCTACTAATATCCCTCTCCGTATCTCTCTCTCTCACACACACACACACACACACACATATACACACACTCACTATCTGTCTTACACACACACACACACGCACACACACTTTCTCTCTCTCTCACACACACACAGCACAGAGCAGCACAGAGAAAAACACATTCTGTTCTGATTTTGGCTACGCAAAAATCCCCTGTCCATTTAGTTGGCTTTAAAAGTTGTGCACAGTTTTAAAATACGTTAGCCAGCCCCTGAGGTTCCAGTACCTACTCAAAACTTTAAAAGAAAACGTAATGAAGATAATTTCTTTCCCCGGATATACGTGACTTACTTTAAGTATCCTTAAAGGCACCATCACACTGTAATCCCTCACATTAAGTATCCTTAAAGGCACCATCACACTGTAATCCCTCACATTAAGTATCCTTAAAGGCACCATCACACTGTAATCCCTCACATTAAGTATACTTAAAGGCACCATCACACTGTAATCCCTCACATTAAGTATCCTTAAAGGCACCATCACACTGTAATCCCTCACATTAAGTATACTTAAAGGCACCATCACACTGTAATCCCTCACATTAAGTATACTTAAAGGCACCATCACACTGTAATCCCTCACATTAAGTATACTTAAAGGCACCATCACACTGTAATCCCTCACATTAAGTATACTTAAAGGCACCATCACACTGTAATCCCTCACATTAAGTATCCTTAAAGGCACCATCACACTGTAATCCCTCACATTAAGTATCCTTAAAGGCACCATCACACTGTAATCCCTCACATTAAGTATCCTTAAAGGCACCATCACACTGTAATCCCTCACATTAAGTATCCTTAAAGGCACCATCACACTGTAATCCCTCACATCATTTTGTTTCTGTTCTTTGCGTTTATCTTTCGCTGTTAGCGAAGGGCCCTCATCGCTGTTTGCAGATGACAGCAGCTTGAGTAGGCAGCTTGAGTAGGCAGCTTGAGTAGGCAGCTAGAGTAGGCAGATAGAGTAGGCAGCTAGAGTAGGCAGCTAGAGGCAGCTAGAGTAGGCAGCTAGAGTAGGCAGCTAGAGTAGGCAGCTAGAGTAGGCAGCTAGAGTAGGCAGATAGAGTAGGCAGATAGAGTAGGCAGATAGAGTAGGCAGATAGAGTAGGCAGCTAGAGTAGGCAGCTAGAGTAGGCAGCTAGAGTAGGCAGCTAGAGTAGGCAGCTAGAGTAGGCAGATAGAGTAGGCAGATAGAGTAGGCAGATAGAGTAGGCAGATAGAGTAGGCAGCTAGAGTAGGCAGATAGAGTAGGCAGATAGAGTAGGCAGATAGAGTAGGCAGATAGAGTAGGCCTGCTGCAAAGATGAAGCCTATTGGTTTCAGACAACACGTTCATCCCAGAAAGTGTGGCTTGGTTTTAACCCCCGCATGGTTTTGATTGAGATACCATCTTTTCCTGATTTTGTGCAGGAAAAACGCAGATATATTTAATTTCTCTGGCTGCCTTTATTTGGTTGTCCGTCGCTTAGCTGCGAGAGTATTCTGGCGGCCGCACAGCCCATATACCGCTGGCGGTGATTTATAGACGGCCCGCTGCCAATCGCACCGACTGCAGAGTTTGTTTGAGGACAGCGCTATAGTCGCTTTGGGGATCGGCATGAATGTAGAAACAGCAGAACAGTCTCAGTGTGTCTGTTTAAATGGAGGAACAGCAGAACAGTCTCAGTGTGTGTTTAAATAGAGGAACGGCAGAACAGTCTCAGTGTGTCTCTGTTTAAATGGAGGAACAGCAGAACAGTCTCAGTGTGTCTCTGTTTAAATGGAGGAACAGCAGAACAGTCTCAGTGTGTCTCTGTTTAAATGGAGGAACAGCAGAACAGTCTCAGTGTGTCTCTGTTTAAATGGAGGAACAGCAGAAGAGTCTCAGTGTGTCTGTTTAAATGGAGGAACAGCAGAAGAGTCTCAGTGTGTCTGTTTAAATGGAGAAACAGCAGAACAGTCTCAGTGTGTCTCTGTTTAAACGGAGGAACAGCAGAACAGTCTCAGTGTGTCTGTTTAAATGGAGGAACAGCAGAACAGTCTCAGTGTGTCTGTTTAAATGGAGGAACAGCAGAACAGTCTCAGTGTGTCTCTGTTTAAATAGAGGAACAGCAGAAGAGTCTCAGTGTGTCTCTGTTTAAATGGAGGAACAGCAGAACAGTCTCAGTGTGTCTCTGTTTAAATGGAGGAACAGCAGAAGAGTCTCAGTGTGTCTCTGTTTAAATGGAGGAACAGCAGAACAGTCTCAATGTGTCTCTGTTTAAATGGAGGAACAGCAGAAGAGTCTCAGTGTGTCTCTGTTTAAATAGAGGAACAGCAGAAGAGTCTCAGTGTGTGTTTAAATAGAGGAACAGCAGAACAGTCTCAGTGTGTGTTTAAATAGAGGAACAGCAGAACAGTCTCAGTGTGTATTTAAATAGAGGAACAGCAGAACAGTCTCAGTGTGTGTTTAAATAGAGGAACAGCAGAACAGTCTCAGTGTGTGTTTAAATAGAGGAACAGCAGAACAGTCTCAGGCTTCTCCCTGGCTGCCTCACCTGCTGATGGGTACTGCTTTAGGACAGTTATTCGCTCTGGGACGTGTGACACATTCTTATTGTCATAGATAAAGAAAAACATTTGAGTGAAATGTAGTTTAAAAAGTGAGACGATGTTTGAGTGGTAAAGGGCTGCAGCTCATGTCCTGTAGTGGTTAGCGCACTACCCTTAGCATTCCCTGCATTTACTCTTAGCATTCCCTGCATATACCCTTAGCATTCACTGCATTTACTCTTAGCATTCCCTGCATTTACTCTTAGCATTCCCTGCATATACCCTTAGCATTCCCTGCATTTACTCTTAGCATTCCCTGCATATACCCTTAGCATTCCCTGCATTTACTCTTAGCATTCCCTGCATTTACTCTTAGCATTCCCTGCATATACCCTTAGCATTCCCTGCATTTACTCTTAGCATTCCCTGAATATACCCTTAGCATTCCCTGCATTTACTCTTAGCATTCCCTGCATTTACTCTTAGCATTCCCTGCATATACCCTTAGCATTCCCTGCATTTACTCTTAGCATTCCCTGCATATACCCTTAGCATTCCCTGCATTTACTCTTAGCATTCCCTGCATTTACTCTTAGCATTCCCTGCATATACCCTTAGCATTCCCTGCATTTACTCTTAGCATTCCCTGCATATACCCTTAGCATTCCCTGCATTTACTCTTAGCATTCCCTGCATTTACTCTTAGCATTCCCTGCATTTACTCTTAGCATTCCCTGCATTTACTCTTAGCATTCCCTGCATATACCCTTAGCATTCCCTGCATTTACTCTTAGCATTCCCTGCATATACCCTTAGCATTCCCTGCATTTACTCTTAGCATTCCCTGCATTTACTCTTAGCATTCCCTGCATTTACTCTTAGCATTCTGTGCATATAACCTTAGCATTCCCTGCATATAACCTTAGCATTCTGTGCATATACCCTTAGCATCCTGTGCATATACCCTTAGCATCCTGTGCATATACCCTTAGCATCTTGTGCATATACCCTTAGCATTCTGGGCATATACCCTTAGAATTCTGTGCATATACCCTTAGCATTCTGTGCATATACCCTTAGCATCCTGTGCATATACCCTTAGCATTCTGTGCATATACCCTTAGCATCATGTGCATATACCCTTAGCATTCTGTGCATATACCCTTAGAATTCTGTGCATATACCCTTAGCATTCTGTGCATATACCTTTTGTGTGATGCTTAAGGGTGGACAAGTGAATTTGCAGTTGTGTGTGTATAGGTGTTTGTGTGTTTGTGTGTTTGTGCGTGCGTGCGTGCGTGCGTGCGTGCGTGCGTGCGTTTGTGTGCGCGTTTGTATGCATGTGTGTTTTTCCATGTTTCTTTAGGTCACTCAGAAATGTGTGCCAGGCCAGGGAGAGGCCGGTGCACGCTCTGTGATTGGTGGGGGGGGGGGGGGTGAAGGAGGGATTGGGGGAATGGGAGAGGGGAGAGGGGGATTGTGGGAAGGGGAGAGGGGAGAGGGGAAAGAGAGAAACTCAAAGCAGATGGTGGTACTGGCTCTGCTTTGCTCCAAATCTGTTCAGAGTTGCTTTCCACATGTATGCAACCGCCAAACCGCCATCCTGCCAAAATACCAGCCTTTACACCCCTTTCCCCTGTACCCCCGTACCCCTCTGCTTCTCTCTCTCATTTGCACAACGGGGGGGGGGGGGGGGGGGGGGGTCATCCTCAGACCGCTCCCCTGCAGCGCCCAACCACCCCCCCCCCCCCCCCCCCCCCGACACACGCCGTACTAACAGCAGAGCGGCTTCCATCTGTGGGCCCAACGGCCCGGACCGCCATTTTAACTGCAAACAGCATCACTGGAGCATATATGTGTGTGTCAGACTGTGTGGCCCAGTGGCTAATTCAGACTGTGTGTGTGTGTCTGTCTGTCTGTCTGTCTGTGTGTGTGTGTGTGTGTGTGTGTGTGTGTGTGTGTCTATGTGTGTCTGTGTGTGTGTCTGTATGTGTGTCTGTGTGTGTGTGTGTGTGTGTGTGTGTGTGTGTGTGTGTGTGTGTGTGTCTGGTGTCTGTGTATGTGTCTATGTGTCTGTGTGTGTGTGTGTGTGTGTGTGTGTGTGTGTGTGTGTGTGTGTGTGTGTGTGTGTCTGGTGTCTGTGTATGTGTGTGTGTGTGTGTGTGTGTGTGTGTGTGTGTGTGTGTGTGTGTGTGTGTGTGTGTCTGTGTATGTATGTAGTTTATTAAAATTTTTGTAACTTTGTATTATTGCAAGTTGACATATTTGAGGCTCCTCACCATGTTAAGAAACAGGATTGTGTGGAGGGACAATACAGGGGATTAGACTACTACTGAGGGACAGAGGGAGTATTAAACGCAGTCTCTCGTCCTTGTGGAAACACTCAGGCGTGCCTGTAAGATACAGAACAGACAGACAGACAGACAGACGCGTGGTGGACAGGGATCCTCCGTGGTGGGACAGCAGCACAGTGATTCCAGCTGAGAGGATGGATATAGTGACAGAGCAGTTATACCAGCTGAGCAGCTGCATCAGCTAAGCACACACAAACACACACACACACACACACAGCTAAGCACACACAAACAGCTAAGCACACACAATCAGCTAAGCACACACAATCAGCTAAGCACACACACACAGCTAAGCACACACACACAGCTAAGCACACACACACACACACACACACACACACACACACACACACACACACACACACACACACACACACACAGCTAAGCACACACAATCAGCTAAGCACACACACACAGCTAAGCACACACACACACACAGCTAAGCACACACACACACAGCTAAGCACACACACACACACACAGCTAAGCACACACACACACAGCTAAGCACACCACACACACACACACACACACACACACACACAGCTAAGCACACACACACACACACAGCTAAGCACACACACACACACACACACACACACACAGCTAAGCACACACACACACACACACACACACACACACACAGCACACACACACACACACACACACACACACACACACAGCTAAGCACACACACACACACACACACACACACACACACACACACACAGCTAAGCGCACACACACAGCACACACACACACACACACACACACACACACACACACACACACACACACACACAGCTAAGCACACACACACAGCTAAGCACACACACACACACACACACACACACACACACACAGCTAAGCACACACAATCAGCTAAGCACACACACACAGCTAAGCACACACACACACACACAGCTAAGCACACACACACAGCACACACACACACACAGCTAAGCACACACAATCAGCTAAGCACACACACACAGCTAAGCACACACAATCAGCTAAGCACACACACACAGCTAAGCACACACAATCAGCTAAGCACACACACACAGCTAAGCACACACAATCAGCTAAGCACACACACACAGCTAAGCACACACAATCAGCACACACACACACACAGCTAAGCACACACACACAGCCAAGCACACACAAACACAGCTAAGCACACACACACAGCTAAGCACACACAAACACAGCTAAGCACACACACACAGCTAAGCACAGCACACACACAGCTAAGCACACACACACACAGCACACACACACACACAGCTAAGCACACACACACACACACACACACACAGCTAAGCGCACACACACACACACACACACACACACACACACACACACACACACACACACACACACAGCTAAGCACACACACACACACACACACACACACACACACACACACACACACACACACAGCTAAGCACACACACACACACACACACACACACACACACACACACACAGCTAAGCGCACACACACACACACACACACACACACACACAGCTAAGCACACACACACACACACACACACAGCTAAGCACACACACACACACACACACACAGCTAAGCACACACACACAGCTAAGCACACACACACACACACAGCTAAGCACACACACACACACACACACACACAGCTAAGCACACACACACACACACACACACACACACACACACAGCACACACACACACAGCTAAGCGCACACACACACACACACACACACACACACACACACACAGCTAAGCGCACACACACACACACACACACACACACACACACACACACACACACACACACATAGCTAAGCACACACACACATACACACAGCTAAGCACACACACACACACACACACACACACACACAGCTAAGCGCACACACACACACACACACACACACACACACACACACACACACACACAGCTAAGCACACACACACACACACACACACACACACACAGCTAAGCACACACACACACACACACACACACACACAGCTAAGCGCACACACACACACACACACACACACAGCTAAGCACACACACACACACACACACACACACACAGCTAAGCACACACACACACACACACACACACACAGCTAAGCACACACACACAGCTAAGCACACACACACACACACAGCACACACACACACACACACACACAGCTAAGCACACACACACACACACACACACACACAGCACACACACACACACACACAGCACACACACACACACACAGCTAAGCGCACACACACACACACACACACACACACACACACACACACACACAGCTAAGCGCACACACACACACACACACACACACACACACACACACACACACACACACACACACATAGCTAAGCACACACACACATACACACAGCTAAGCACACACACACACACACACACACACACACAGCTAAGCACACACACACACACACAGCTAAGCACACACACACACAGCTAAGCACACACACACACACACACACACACACACACACACACACACACACACACACACACACACACACACACACACACAGCTAAGCACAAAAACCTTAACTTGTCAGACACTTACGCTCACGTGTTGATTGACTGCAGGCCTCTTTTTTTGGCCGTTTACTTTTCTTTAAAGTGACAAATAGCAAAAATGGAGAGAAAGGCCAATTAATTATGTTATCAATGAATAATTGGCCGCATAATAAACAGAAACAGGTACTGAAATTAATATCATGTAGTTTCTTTGTGTTATTATTAAATCTTTATCTTTAAATACAACTTTTCTATGGAATTGTATGTGAAGTGTGACTAAAGCCTCCAGACTCAATGTAAAGTGATTAAAATTAAAATCATTTCTCTCCTGTCCCCCTTTTGCGGTCCTCTTTCTCTCTCTATTTCATATTGAATGGAACCTTTTGCAACTTGTGGCATTAGCATTTAGTTTTTATTTATATATTTATAGATATTTTGACCTGATGCTAATCTCAACTGCATTTTTTGTGTTTTGATATAAATATACTAACAAAACTGTATTGAAGCAGTTGTCTGGTAATTTGGTTAAAATATCAGCCATAGAGAAGTTTAAATATAATTTAATTGCTATTAAAGCAAAATCATTAAGCTAGTGCTGCATATGATTGTGTAGTTACACCTTTGAAAATATTTATTTGAAAACAAGATGGCTGCCTTTTAAAAAAAAATTAATTTTGGTGTTGTTTCTTTCTTATATGCAGGGTTATTGAAATGGGGTAAAGAGACTGTGAGGTATCACTTATTAATGCCAAAAAAATAAGCAAACTAGCCATGTAAACAAATAGAGTTGCTTAGGCCTGGTTTAGTACCAATAAGCAGATACACCAAAGTCTGTATTATCTGTATTTTAGTGAAACTGATTTTGTATAGATTGTAGTGATTTTAGAGAAAGAAATTGTAATAATCAGTACAGGCTATTTATAATGACATTATAACTTAACGTAATTTTACGGTCTTATGACTTACTATTTTGTTAACCGTTTTCCCCTCATCGTAAACCCAGAATGCATTGCTGCATGTCTCGTTCTCCGTATGAATTGGCAAATTGCGTCCATTCTACAAAAAACAGTGTCTTTTATTTATCCTTTATGGGTTCAGGAGAGGGATTACAGTCTTGATAAGGCTCTATTTCAAAGGGAACCTGACCAAAATGGGTCAGTTAAATATGTGAATACAAAGGTCAAACTTTTGCACAGCTATAGATACAGCTATAGATACAGCTATAGATACAGCTGTAGATACAGCTATAGATACAGCTATAGATACAGCTGTAGATACAGCTGTAGATACAGCTATAGATACAGCTGTAGATACAGCTGTAGATACAGCTATAGATACAGCTATAGATACAGCTATAGATACAGCTGTAGATACAGCTGTAGATACAGCTATAGATACAGCTATAGATTGCATTGATACAGTCCGTGCAATGCCTCAGGGTTCTTTGCTTTTAAATTTGCACATTTGGTGGTTGAAATTTAAGGTAAGGAGAAACATTCAATTTGTTTTCAAAATGATAAAAAACTAAACATTTCTCAATTGAAGAAACGCGTGTGCATTGAACTGTTTTTCTGCTGGAATTTCTTTATATTACCCTTGAAATGGCTGTTTTATTTTCTGGATTAAAAAAAAAGAAACAATGAATGGGGTGCATTCTATACTAAATTCTGAGGCGATAAATTTAAATACAGACAAAACTGCAAAACAAAAAATCTACGCAGGTTTACTCCTTAAATCTGTAATCAAAATTAATTTCTCAGAATTTAGGTAATGCACAGTCATTGCCACTAGAGGCCACTAGAGCCCTCTTCATGATGC
Organism: Synaphobranchus kaupii; assembly: GCA_029718625.1. Taxonomy (NCBI): domain Eukaryota; kingdom Metazoa; phylum Chordata; class Actinopteri; order Anguilliformes; family Synaphobranchidae; genus Synaphobranchus; species Synaphobranchus kaupii. The sequence goes on from CM056380.1 coordinate 81,112,237, forward strand.
AACTTGTGCCTTCCATGAGCCTCTGGTTTCAATAAAAAAAAACAATTAAAAAAAACTGTACAGTGGTACCTGACCCCAGATGGCATTGACGTCTGCTCCCGCTGTAGAAGTTGGACCAACGACCAGACACCTGTCAAAGGTTATTGTCGCTGAGGCGTTTCAGCCGTTACCAAACGTTTGCGAACTGAAATAGCCGCGTACTCCCACCACTTTGTGATTTCTGGTACCGCAAATTGTTTCCAGGTTTTCACACATAGTAACTCAGTGTTTGGCAGCTATTTGGAACTGAAATAATCACAAATTATACACTTTTTTTTTTTGGTAATCTTTTTTATAATCTTAAAAAAGGACCCAACCTGGCTCATTTTCCTCATCAGTCAATTTGAAATGCATATATATTTCTTAATGACATCCTTACACAAACCAGAAATGTTGAAATGTAAGCAGTGTAAGGTTGTTTTATTATAGAAATAAGCGAGTAGTCTTTGTTTGTCCTGAGGCAGACACACAGAAAAAGACCTCATAAAAGATGTGTAATCTCAACAACCACGCATGGATGTGTGAGCATGTGTGTGAGACGAACATAAGTGTTTACATTTGGATATACAGTGAGCACCATAATTCATTGGACAGTGACACATTTTTTGTTATTTTGGTTCTGTACTCTAGCACTTTGAGTTTGAAAGGATACAATGAATGCAGAGATTGAAGTGCAGAATGTCAGCTTTAATTTGAGGGTATTTTCATCCATATCGGATGAACCGTTTAGAAATTATGGAACTTTTTGTACATAGTCCCCCCCATTTTCGGGCATCGAAAAATATTGGACAGTTAACATAATGTAGAAACATTAAAAATAATGTAATAATTTTTTATATTTGGTCGCATATCCTTTGCATGCCATGACTTCCTGATGTCTGTGACCCAACAATATAAAAAGACTCTTGATATCTTATTTTCTGGTACTCTTACAAGCGATTCTCTGCATTTGAATGGATCTCTATGGGAATTGGGAGTGGGACAAGATTTAGCTGTAAATTACACTGGAACAGCATGGAATACATGGTTGGCAAAATGGCTCTAAGTCAAGGGTCTGACGTATCAAACAAGCCTTAAACCATCACTCTGCTGCCATAAGTACAGTAGTTATGGATGGATCACTTTAACGGTTTCTTCTCCGGACTTATTTTTCCATAGAGTTCAATAGGAAAATTTGTCAAGAGAAACAACCCTTAAAGTGATCCATCCATATCTACTGCATATATGGCAGCAGAGTGATGGTTTGAGGCTCATTTGATACCTCAGACCCTTGATGACTTACAGCCATTTCGCCAACCATGTATTCCATATTGTTCCAGCATAATTTACAGCTAAATCTAGTCCCACCCCCCAATTCCCATAGAGATCCATTCAAATGCAGAGAATCACTTGTAGGAGTACCAGAAAATAAGATATCAAGAGTCATTTGATTACAGACAACAAGAAGTCATGGCATGCAAAGGATATGCGATCAAATATTAAAAATGATTACTTTATTCTACATTATGTTAAACTGTCCAATATCTTTGATGCCTGAAAATGGGGGGACTATGTACAAAAGGTTCTATGATTTCTACACAATTCATCCGATATGGATGAAAATACCCTCATATTAAAGCTGACATTCTGCATTTCATTGTCATTGTATCCTTTGAAACTCAAAGTGCTAGAGTACAGAACCAAAATAACAAAAAATGTGTCACTGTCCAATTAATTATGGTGCTTACTGTATGTGTTTGTGTGCTAGCAGCAGGCCGCTAACACAATTGTAGTGTTGGTAGAGGCTGGTTAGCAGCAGGCTAACACAGTGGCAGTGTTGGTAGAGGCTGGTTAGCAGCAGGCTAACACAATGACACTGTTGGTAGAGGCTGGTAAGCAGCAGGCTAACACAATGGCAGTGTTGGTAGAGGCTGGTTAGCAGCAGGCTAACACAATGGCAGTGTTGGTAGAGGCTGGTTAGCAGCAGGCTAACACAGTGGCAGTGTTGGTAGAGGCTGGTTAGCAGCAGGCTAACACAATGGCAATGTTGGTAGAGGCTGGTTAGCTGCAGGATAACACAATGACACTGTTGGTAGAGGCTGGTTAGCAGCAGGCTAACACAATGGCAGTGTTGGTAGAGGCTGGTTAGCAGCAGGCTAACACAATGACATTGTTGGTAGAGGCTGGTTAGCAGCAGGCTAACACAGTGGCAGTGTTGGTAGAGGCTGGTTAGCAGCAGGCTAACACAATGACACTGTTGGTAGAGGCTGGTAAGCAGCAGGGCTAACACAATGGCAGTGTTGGTAGAGGCTGGTTAGCAGCAGGCTAACACAATGGCAGTGTTGGTAGAGGCTGGTTAGCAGCAGGCTAACACAGTGGCAGTGTTGGTAGAGGCTGGTTAGCAGCAGGCTAACACAATGGCAATGTTGGTAGAGGCTGGTTAGCTGCAGGATAACACAATGACACTGTTGGTAGAGGCTGGTTAGCAGCAGGCTAACACAATGGCAGTGTTGGTAGAGGCTGGTTAGCAGCAGGCTAACACAGTGGCAGTGTTGGTAGAGGCTGGTTAGCAGCAGGCTAACACAATGGCAGTGTTGGTAGAGGCTGGTTAGCAGCAGGCTAACACAATGGCAGTGTTGGTAGAGACTGGTTAGCAGCAGGCTAACACAATGGCAGTGTTGGTAGAGGCTGGTTAGCAGCAGGCTAACACAATGGCATTGTTGGTGGCTGCTCACCCAAGGATAAGGTGGAACTCCATGATTTACAGAGTGGGTGAGGTGGGTGATATGCCTGGGGGAAGAGGGAGAGGAACTTTAAACTTATCTGGAGAATGGGGTAGAGTAGGACTAAACATGGCCATTTTGAGTAGAGGGGGGTGGGGTGTGGGGTTCAGTTGGCATGTGCTTAAAGAAAGCCCCCCCCCCCCCCCCCCCACAAATACTTCTTATACCCCCCATCACCATGCAATTATCTTCCCAAACCTCCTTTCTATGATTTTTTTACAGATAGCTTGGCACAGTGAAAGCGGGTGGGACTGATTGTGTGTGTGTGTGTGTGTGTGTGTGTGTGTGTGTGTGTGTGAGAGAGCGAGAGCGAGAGCGAGAGCGAGAGAGAGAGAGAGAGAGAGAGAGAGAGAGAGAGACTGGCATAATTATGTTACAGTCTGGCATTGCCTATGTGCAAGGAGATCTGGACTCCTTGGGAGTCTGGGTATTTAGGGAAAGCTGGCATAGTACTTTTGTCACACACACACGCACACACACACACACACACACACACACACACACACACACACACACACACACACACACACACACACACACACATACACAAAGCCCCAACAATGGCCTGCTTCATAAGGTGCCCACTGATGCCATGGCAACCCCCATGTCCCCAGCAAGACGGGAGCAGTGGTGTGCCAAAAAAATGCCATGGTTACTTTTTTTTAAACCACGTTGCCCAGAAACCTTTGAAACTTAATAAGTGAAACCAGTGGGTAGAGGAAAATGGGAGAGAGAGAGCGAGAGAGAGAGAGAAGAGCGAGGGAGAAGGAGAGAGAAAGAGATTGAAAGAGGGATGGAAAGGGGAGGAAAGGAAAAATGTGTTTCCAGTTTATCAGGCACATATTAAGCACATATTAATTTACAAAACTATTTTCTAATTTTCCAGTGGCTGCTTTGTTTGACTGTGTTTATGGTCAATAAATGGGGCTTTTTTGGGACTGGAGAGGTTTGGTCCAGAAGCGCACAAAACTTGGAGAAAACTCTTCATTTCTTGTCCCGTGATTAGTGAACGTGGTGCAGAGTGTGCATCTCTCTCATTAATAAAGCAGCCATTTTGTTCCACTAACTGTTGTCTCTCCCCACTAAGGAATGCCTAGCGGCACAATGCCAATCTTCCCCCCATTTTAACTACAGTACCAACACTGACTACCGACTGACCACTGCAACATTTTAACACCTACTGTATATTTGTGTGCGTGTGTGTGTGTGTGTGTGTGTGTGTGTGTGTGTGTGTGTGTGTGTGTGTGTGTGTGTGTGTGTGCATGGGTGGTGTGCTTGTTTGCGTGTGTGTGTGTTTCTGGCTATCTGTAATGTTTAGCACTCTGACTGAGTTGAGCAGGAGCAGCGGGGGAAAATGGGTTAATCAGAAGAGAGCGGTTGTGAGTCTGAAGAGGCAGATTTTACGTGCTGTGCTGCTGTGGGTCGTGGGGAAGTTTTATATGAGGGTAATGGGAGAGGTGGTGATGGTGGTGATGTCCGTTTAAAGCCAGGTCTCGAATGGGGTCCCCTCTCCTGCTTTACTAAGGGAATGGGGTGCCAGACATGACTCCTACGACAGCCCCTCAGCGCTCGCCCCGAAACTGGGGCTGTTATCATCCTGCAGACTGTACCTCAACCCCCACCCCCCACCTGCCGCCCCCCGCCCGCCAACCTTTCCAATGCTGTGCCTTCACACACACACACACACACACACACACACACACACACACACACACACACACACACACACACACACACACACACACTCATCGAACCCTAACCCCACCCACTTACACACAGGCACTCAAATACACACACACACACACACACACACACACACATATAGATGATATCATGTACACACAGATGGCCTTTAATCCAAGCATGCAGCACTGTGACCATGCTGGGGTTGGGTTGGCATTACATGTCTGTTCTGCTGTAGTAACGCCATTTCTCTCCATTTGTCTGCATGTTCACCTCATTGGGGGGATTTGTAGTTTACCCAGAATGCAATGGCTCTCTGCCTCTTCATCCCCATCATAGTCCTGTCAGGGTGGACCGTACCTGGTGGACCTTGTGATGAAAAGTCAGTGAAACACCAGCTAGCTGTTCAGGTGGAAACTTAACTTTCACTTGTCAACCAAATGTAGTCTTCTAGCCAACTAATTATCCGGGTACAACCTGAGCTATATTCGGTTTAACCTAGTCCGTTTATGTCAAAATGTGTCAAAACGTCTCTTAACCTAGATTTACTCCCCTCTAGACATTGTACATTCCGGGTTTTTGCTCAATGGGGAAGGTGCTGTTGGTCGGTTTCGTAAAGCGGAAGTTATGATGACATGTCGTGACAACAAGGTGGCGTGAGCGGTTGAGAGAGTAACTGCTTCTCTCGCTCTGTTTCTCTTGATTGATGAGGTAAAGATTGCTCGTGGTAAAGGTTTTGAAAAAAACACATTTAAAAAAAACGCTGATCAGTCAGGTCTGCGCCCATCTCCCTCTCTCCCTCCGATCTGAGAGTCTGCCGAATATTCACCCAATTCCTCTCTCCCTCCGATCTGAGAGTCTGCCGAATATTCTCCCAATTCCTCTCTCCCTCCGATCTGAGAGTCTGCCGAATATTCTCCCAATTCTCCCCTTAGCTCCAGTTCCAATATTCCATCTCATTCCCTGAAATGTGGCCACTTTTCCTTTTTTCTCCCCAGTTAGCTTCCAAAAACTCTTCTGTGTGCTCTGCCACTGAAGAGGTAACTGACACGTGGACGTTTGAAGCCCTGCAACAGCTTAACGCCACGTCCATCCACAGTCCTATAAGGCAGTCTATAATCTTACTATGTCACAGCCAGAGAGATGCTTGTTGTTTCACATGTTAGTCCTGAAAGATACTTATTGTTTTTGTTTGAGTCAGAGATGCCTGTTAGTCTAAAGCCCTATTCTGACAGGATATGTTTTACAGGGGGAGGTGGGGTAATGTAATAATTACCGGAGGAGCTCCGCTATTTTAGTCCCGTCTGAATCTGCCATGTCCGATAGATTCCGGAGTCTTTTACCTACTGTTAAATGTCCTGTAAAAATTACCCCAGGTTAAAGCAATCCCGTGCAAATTGACATGTTCGGTAAAATTCTGTTATTTCCTGTGAGAAATTAGTTTTCCCCAGTCTTTTCTCCTGGTTTTTCACGTAAGCACACGAGGACGCCTTTGGTTGCGCTCTCTTCTGTCCAAGTGCAAGCCACAACTATTGGCCG